>OAMR01000113.1:67644-91148 GCA_900205405.1 Echinochloa crus-galli
GCGCTCTCGAGCCGCCTCGCCTCCACCACCGGCCGCACCGCCACCATCGCCGGACCTTCCCTCTGCCCCCCCTCTCTTCTTCTCTATGTCCCGCGGCCATTGGAACTCAACAACACGGGCAGCCCCGAAACTCTAACCTCCGCCGCCGCCCAACACGCGTGGCCGCCGGCGCCCTCGCCACCGCCTCACCCTACCCGGCTCCCGCCCATTCGTTGCCCGCTCTGCTCCTCCGCGCTCGCCGGCGCACGGCGCCCTAAGGTGAGGTGTGGTGAGGAAGAAGATGAGATCGTGTGGTCCATATTAGTTACACGAATCTCAAACATTGGAGCCAACCTGACTAAATTTTTTTCGGAAACCATATAGGATTCCCACCCCCATCTCGCTACCGAGGCCCAACTAAGCCTGCCCGCGCCGTGGGTGGAACAACAATGGAACGAGCACGAGATCAAACGAGGCAGCAGCCCACCTAGCCAAAAAATCACAAAGCATCCTACGAAGTCATCGGCTCATTTTGAACTACGTCCTTACCCTTCGTACATACCGTCCGTCGCTTCTATCAATTGAATTGTCGGTGAATTATTCAGATCACGATGACTAAGAACAATCTCAGCGTATAGTTTTACTACACGGTTACCTAAACAAAAAAATAGATAACTGTGTCAACAGAGTTATATGGTGATAAAATTTTTCTCACATATCATGAACTCTTTTTTATCTCTCCTATGCTACATCAGCATATTTAATGCCATAAGTTCTATAGAAAATCGTATAAACATCACGTATAGTAAAAGTTGTATGGGGGCCCTCGAAGTCGTAATGCATGAAAAAAAAACATGCAACACGGGCCCGATCTTGATGAGCAAAATTTACGGCGCCGCTCACGAGCGGACTATACGGGATGACGTGGCTGCGTGGGGTCCTCTCAGTCTGTAACCGCTGAGGGGCACTTTGGGAATTTCCTTCCAAAGCCAGATTTGTTGAAGATCTGCTTTCCTAACGGGATGGCAGACAGGCCGGCCTATATAAGCCATCTACTGTCGATCCATAGGAACCCTATTTCTTCCTCTTGCGTTTTGGGATCTGGAATTCGACTAGGCCTCCTCAAGTCCTCAACTCAGATCTGCAAGGTATGCCTGCCCCTCTTTGCAAGAAACGTAGATCTACCTTCTTTTTCCTTGGATTGGAGAGGTCTCTTCCTTCTTTTTCCTTGGATTGGAGAGTCTCACCTCTTGTTTGTTGTTTTCTTATTACAAGATAAATATTCAACTTATGTCCACATGTGGATATAGAGGCCGGATTTTATCCTTTATCTAAAAAGATAAATATTCAACTTAATCTAGATTTACTAAAGAAAAGATTGGATCTCACTTTAATACTTGGATTAGAAGACGAATTTGCATTTTATAGTCTCTTTTTTGAATGTTTGTTTGTTCTTCTCCTCTTTGTAGTTTTTTTGCGTATTATTTTCTAATGGAGAGCCAAATGTTCGTATTGATCTAGATTTAGAGAAAATTTAGAGAAAGTGGAGTTGCTAAATTTTGTTGCCTTGATTTAAAAGATGTATGTATTGATTTTTGTTAAACCTTGTCTATATTGGAATTTCAATCATTTCACATGTGCTAATTCATTTTTTAAAACTTTGTATAAGAGAAATTGCAAATGTTTATCCATCTACCCTAAAGAGTTACGGAATCTATCCCAAAATTTAGCTACCTTAAGGTTAGTCCTAAATCAAATTATCTTAAGTTTAACCAAGTTTATAAAAAATATTTGCATCTGCGGACCATATAAGTACACCATAAAATATATTTTATTATTGATTGTGTCGGTGCCGGAATTGGTCGGCCAATCCCCGGCGCCTAAACAGAATGCGCTGTGTCCCGTCCCTCGACGGTTGATGCAAGGGCTTAGTACAATGAGACGGTGTTTATCCTGGTTCCGACCGTGGGGGTCGTACCTCCAGCAGAATGCGCTCAAAGGCGCTGTACTATCTTGCACCGGAGTGCTTGCAAAAGGGGGCTACAAGCGAGGCGGGAGAGCAGGTCTCTCCAAGTCTCTGAGAGCGAGTGTTGGGATCTAGTCCAATCCTCCGTCCCGTGTGTCCTGATCTCCCTTTTATAGACCAAGGAAAGAAAGGAGGGGGAGGCGTTTACAAGTACATGCGTGAGGTGTGCCACAGGGGGGTGTACTTGAGAGCATGGCGTCGGGCCTGCCATCGTCCTTGACCCTGGCGGAGGACTCATGTCGAGTGCCGTCCTCTGCGGGCGTCGTGGCCGTCCCTGTGCTTGGTCTGTAGCGGTTTCGAGGGGTACGAGTACCAGAGGCCATGTCCAGCTGCCCATCGCTGATTGACCTCGGAGGGTGGGGCAGGTGGAGGAAGGACGAGAGTCGGCAGCACAGGCCCGGGTTTGGTCGTCGTCGTGCGTACAGTGCCGGCGGTGCTTCGTTCGCCAGGGGATGGCCGAGGAGTTGGCGGACTCGACCTGTCGCTTGCCACACCTGACCGGGAGTTGGGGGAACAGAGGCGTGGATTTGACCCCTGAGAGTCCGCACAGTGCTCTGTCCGCCGCGTCTTCACAGTGGCGGTGAGGGCGGATGGTGACCGGAGCAGGTGGAACAGTGGGCACTGTGGATGTCTGGCGCGGTATGGGGGAGGATTGCCTTTTGACTTCGGCGCCTGGCTGATGGGGCGGGCATTAATTTCCTTCGTCGGGCGGTGCGCCGAAGTGTATTGGGCGGAGGCTGCTTTGCCCGCTCGAGGGGGTTCGCTACCCCCGAGCGAGGCGGAGCTTGTTTCGCCTGCTCGAGGGGGCTCGCGACCCTCGAGCGAGGCGGAGCTCGTTTTGCCCGCTCGAGGGGGCTTGCGACCCTTGAGCGAGGCGGAGCTGTTTGGCCCGCTCGAGGGGGCTCGCGACCCTCGAGCGAGGCGGAGCTCGTTTTGCCCGCTCGAGGGGGCTTGCGACCCTTGAGCGAGGCGGAGCTGTTTGGCCCGCTCGAGGGGGCTCGCGACCCTCGAGCGAGGCGGAGTTTGGACGATGACGCGGTTCTTTTGCGGCTAGTGTGTTTTTATGTTCTTACAGGGTGAACCTCGTTGCAATACGCCTCCATCTTTTCGTCGCCGTCACCCAGGATGCGCGCTTGAGCTATGCGCCCGGCGGCTCGGGCGTGTTCGCCCCGCCTGGGCTGTTGGGCTTCCAAGGCTGCGCGCAGTTCTTGTACCTGCTGGCGCTCCTGTTGGAGCTTGGCTTCCAGCTCTTGTACTTGCGCGAGCTGCGCTTGTGTGAGAGCGGCCTCGTTCGCCGGCTCGGCGGGTGCCGGTTGCGGTTCGTCGCGTCCGGCTTCGTCGTGCGTCTCTTCGTCCTCTCCCACGGACTCTACTTCGCCGTCGAGGACGAAGCATTCCCGCGAGGGGTCGTATTCCCCGTCGCTGGAGTCGTCGGAGCAGGTGAGGCAGAAGTCCGCAACGGCCTGGAAGGCGATGAGGCTTTCGCGGTTGCGCAACTCGGTGTAATCCAGGTCCGGGCGTTCCTGGCCGCGCACATCTTCTCCGTCCGCAGACTCGGAGTGGAGCCCACAGGGCGAAGAAGCGCCGAGGTCACGTATCGGGGCCCGCCGAGGTCTTGGCGAGTTTCCACGCGCGCCCAGGATGGTGCTGATCGCCGTGGAGTGGCTTGCGGCCGCGTTGCTCATCCCGAACGGGAGGCGTGCTAGCCTGGCCACATTTTCCCGGTGTGTTCCCTCCGCGGGAGCTGCCGGTGGGAGTCCGCCCCCTTGTAATGTGGCCGCGGGCTGAAGCAGCAGGTGGGCGTCCCAATCGGGGAGGACGACGCACGGAGCGACGCGCTGCTCCGTTTTAACCTGAAGCTCGCGAAGTCTCCGCCGTCGCCTGAGCTGGACTGTCGTCGGCGATGTCGGGGTGTCGGGCGTCGCGCTGGGCGGCCTGGAGGCGAGCCGCATGAGGAGGCCCTCACCGGTCGCTTCGAACTCCAGGCTCCCAAACGTGATCCGGTATCCGCGCGGAAGCGGACCGGGGGACCCCGTGGCGGGTCGGGGCGGCATGGTCTCGTCGCGACTTGCCGTCAAGGGAACTTGTCGGGTGTGACCGATCACAGCGCGCCCCCTACCTGGCGCGCCACTGTCGGTGCCGGAATTGGTCGGCCAATCCCCGGCGCCTAAACAGAAATGCGCTGTGTCCCGTCCCTTGACGGTTGATGCAAGAGTTTAGTACAATGAGACGGTGTTTATCCTGGTTCCGACCGTGGGGGTCGTACGTCCAGCAGAATGCGCTCAAAGGCGCTGTACTATCTTGTTTGTTGTTTTCTTATTACAAGATAAATATTCATCTTAATCTAGATTTACTAAAGAAAAGATTGGATCTCACTTTAATACTTGGATTAGAAGACGAATTTGCATTTTATAGTCTCTTTTTTGAATGTTTGTTTGTTCTTCTCCTCTTTGTAGTTTTTTTTGCCTATTATTTTCTAATGGAGAGCCAAATGTTCGTATTGATCTAGATTTAGAGAAAATTTAGAGAAAGTGGAGTTGCTAAATTTTGTTGCCTTGATTTAAAAGATGTATGTATTGATTTTTGTTAAACCTTGTCTATATTGGAATTTCAATCATTTCACATGTGCTAATTCATTTTTTAAAACTTTGTATAAGAGAAATTGCAAATGTTTATCCATCTACCCTAAAGAGTTACGGAATCTATCCCAAAATTTAGCTACCTTAAGGTTAGTCCTAAATCAAATTATCTTAAGTTTAACCAAGTTTATAAAAAATATTTGCATCTGCGGACCATATAAGTACACCATAAAATATATTTTATTATTGATTGTGTCGGTGCCGGAATTGGTCGGCCAATCCCCGGCGCCTAAACAGAATGCGCTGTGTCCCGTCCCTCGACGGTTGATGCAAGGGCTTAGTACAATGAGACGGTGTTTATCCTGGTTCCGACCGTGGGGGTCGTACCTCCAGCAGAATGCGCTCAAAGGCGCTGTACTATCTTGCACCGGAGTGCTTGCAAAAGGGGGCTACAAGCGAGGCGGGAGAGCAGGTCTCTCCAAGTCTCTGAGAGCGAGTGTTGGGATCTAGTCCAATCCTCCGTCCCGTGTGTCCTGATCTCCCTTTTATAGACCAAGGAAAGAAAAGGAGGGGGAGGCGTTTACAAGTACATGCGTGAGGTGTGCCACAGGGGGGTGTACTTGAGAGCATGGCGTCGGGCCTGCCATCGTCCTTGACCCTGGCGGAGGACTCATGTCGAGTGCTGTCTTCTGCGGGCGTCGTGGCCGTCCCTGTGCTTGGTCTGTAGCGGTTTCGAGGGGTACTGCTGTCATAGTCCATGTCCAGCTGCCCATCGCTGATTGACCTCGAGGGTGGGGCAGGTGGAGGAAGGACGAGAGTCGGCAGCACAGGACCCGGGTTGGTCGTCGTCGTCGGCTACAGTGCGCGGCGTGCTTCGTTCGCCAGGGGATGGCCGAGAGTTGGCGGACTCGACCTGTCGCTTGCCATCACCTGACCGGGAGTTGGGGGAACAGAGGCGCGGATTGACCCCTGAGAGTCCGCACAGTGCTCTGTACCGCCGCGTGCGCTTTCACAGTGGCGGTGAGGGCGGATGGTGACCGGAGCAGGTGGAACAGTGGGCACTGTTGATGTCTGGCGCGGTATGGGGGAAGATTGCCTTTTGACTTCGGCGCTTGACTGATGGGGCGGGCATTAATTTCCTTCGTCGGGCGGTGCGCCGAAGTGTATCGGGCGGAGGCTGCTTTGCCCGCTCGAGGGGGTTCGCTACCCCCGAGCGAGGCGGAGCTTGTTTCGCCTGCTCGAGGGGGCTCGCGACCCTCGAGCGAGGCGGAGCTGTTTGGCTCACTCGAGGGGGCTCGCGACCCTCGAGCGAGGCGGAGCTGTTTGGCTCACTCGAGGGGGCTCGCGACCCTCGAGCGAGGCGGAGCTGTTTGGCTCACTCGAGGGGGCTCGCGACCCTCGAGCGAGGCGGAGCTGTTTGGCTCACTCGAGGGGGCTCGCGACCCTCGAGCGAGGCGGAGCTGTTTGGCTCACTCGAGGGGGCTCGCGACCCTCGAGCGAGGCGGAGCTGTTTGGCTCACTCGAGGGGGCTCGCGACCCTCGAGCGAGGCGGAGCTGTTTGGCTCACTCGAGGGGGCTCGCGACCCTCGAGCGAGGCGGAGCTGTTTGGCTCACTCGAGGGGGCTCGCGACCCTCGAGCGAGGCGGAGATGTTTGGCTCGCTCGAGGGGGCTCGCGACCCTCGAGCGAGGCGGAGTTTGGACGATGACGCGGTTCTTTTGCGGCTAGTGTGTTTTTATGTTCTTACAGGGTGAACCTCGTTGCAATACGCCTCCATCTTTTCGTCGCTGGTTTTACCTGATGGTGTGATTGTGATCCATGTTTTCTCCTCTCCTACCCATTCTGCATGAGTGCCCTTTGTTCTTTCGATCTGTGATTTGTTGGAGAGGAACGTGGATCTTGAACTTTTGCGTTGGCTGGCTGTATTATCCTGTACGGCTAGGCAAATCTGGTGCCGGGCAGCGACGGATCCAGCAATGTGCGTGGCGGATCTCGGTCTCGGGGAAAGGTATCAAAATTGCTAGAGATCTTATTTGATTTGGTTCGGAAACGTATCAAAAAATTGCGAGAGATCTTAATCATTTGATTTACGTTTGTCTTCTCAATCGATTCTCGCTATACTATGTAATAACACCACGTAGAAATATTTCCAGATCCAAACGGTACAAGTATTTCGATCCAGATCCAAACGGAAGGAACGGGAGGCGTGCTAGCCTGGCCACATTTTCCCGGTGTGTTCCCTCCGCGGGAGCTGCCGGTGGGAGTCCGCCCCCTTGTAATGTGGCCGCGGGCTGAAGCAGCAGGTGGGCGTCCCAATCGGGGAGGACGACGCGCGGAGCGACGCGCTGCTCCGTTTTAACCTGAAGCTCGCGAAGTCTCCACCGTCGCCTGAGCTGGACTGTCGTCGGCGATGTCAGGGTGTCGGGCGTCGCGCTGGGCGGCCTGGAGGCGAGCCGCATGAGGAGGCCCTCACCGGTCGCTTCGAACTCCAGGCTCCCAAACGTGATCCGGTATCCGCACGGAAGCGGACCGGGGGACCCCGTGGCGGGTCGGGGCGGCATGGTCTTGTCGCGACTTGCCGTCAAGGGAACTTGTCGGGTGTGGTCGATCACAGCGCGCCCCCTACCTGGCGCGCCACTGTCGGTGCCGGAATTGGTCGGCCAATCCCCGGCGCCTAAACAGAATGCGCTGTGTCCCGTCCCTCGACGGTTGATGCAAGGGCTTAGTACAATGAGACGGTGTTTATCCTGGTTCCGACCGTGGGGGTCGTACGTCCAGCAGAATGCGCTCAAAGGCGCTGTACTATCTTGCACCGGAGTGCTTGCAGAAGGGGGCTACAAGCGAGGCGGGAGAGCAGGTCTCTCCAAGTCTCTGAGAGCGAGTGTTGGGATCTAGTCGAATCGTCCGTCCCGTGTGTCCTGATCTCCCTTTTATAGACCAAGGAAAGAAAGGAGGGGGAGGCGTTTACAAGTACATGCGTGAGGTGTGCCACAGGGGGGTGTACTTGAGAGCATGGCGTCGGGCCTGCCATCGTCCTTGACCCTGGCGGAGGACTCATGTCGAGTGCTGTCTTCTGCGGGCGTCGTGGCCGTCCCTGTGCTTGGCCTGTAGCGGTTTCGAGGGATACTGCTGTCATAGTCCATGTCCAGCTGCCCATCGCTGATTGACCTCGAGGGTGGGGCAGGTGGAGGAAGGACGAGAGTCGGCAGCACAGGACCCGGGTTGGTCGTCGTCGTCGGCTACAGGGCGCGGCGTGCTTCATTCGCCAGGGGATGGCCGAGAGTTGGCGGACTCGACCTGTCGCTTGCCATCACCTGACCGGGAGTTGGGGGAACAGAGGCGTGGATTGACCCCTGAGAGTCCGCACAGTGCTCTGTACCGCCGCGTGCGCTTTCACAGTGGCGGTGAGGGCGGATGGTGACCGGAGCAGGTGGAACAGTGGGCACTGTTGATGTCTGGCGCGGTATGGGGGAAGATTGCCTTTTGACTTCGGCGCTTGACTGATGGGGCGGGCATTAATTTCCTTCGTCGGGCGGTGCGCCGAAGTGTATCGGGCGGAGGCTGCTTTGCCCGCTCGAGGGGGTTCGCTACCCCCGAGCGAGGCGGAGCTTGTTTCGCCTGCTTGAGGGGGCTCGCGACCCTCGAGCGAGGCGGAGCTGTTTGGCTCGCTCGAGGGGGCTCGCGACCCTCGAGCGAGGCGGAGCTGTTTGGCTCGCTCGAGGGGGCTCGCGACCCTCGAGCGAGGCGGAGCTGTTTGGCTCGCTCGAGGGGGCTCGCGACCCTCGAGCGAGGCGGAGCTGTTTGGCTCGCTCGAGATTGATTCTAATTCGGTGCCATAGATTTTAATATATTTTCTTATAAATAGTAGTGTTGCACGTGCGGCACGCACGTGTTTTTAAAAACACAGTGAATGAAAATTATATATAAAAATTTGTACAAAATAAGTTTTTATTTATAGCAAAACACACACGGCAAAGATTTATTTTCATATGATTTAATAGACCAATTAACCAATAATTTAGTATCACAGCATTAAATTTGTTCAACAACAAAAAATACAACACATACCACAACTATAAACCTTTTCTTTTGAAGGGCAAACTGTGGGGAGTTTCCAGCATAATAAAGGTTAGAGGGGTTAGAGTCCGGTTTGCCTATTTTGCCTGTTTAATCCACAAACAATGTTCAGAACATATAAACACAGCAAAAGATGGTTTCCAGCATAATAATTCTTTGGAATCTGATTCATTGCCCAGAATGACTTACAGATTTACAGTTATTGTACAACATAGATAAAACACTGAATTGTACAACAGCCTGTAATACCAGTATACACCAATCTATCCCCCGGACCAGCAGCCAGTTCTGACTGCTTGTTCCTACTATACCGCCACTCATTGACTATTTCATGTTACAGAAACCCTACTGGTGAGCAGAACACAATGGAAGGTATCCCATATATACCAATTCCAGTCACTACATAGTCATGAAAGGTACATGACTTCAGGGCCATCCCTTTGGTGCAGGCCCTGCACTACAGCTCTGCAGTGAACAGAAGCCAAATATATGACACAATCACTGGTCAGAATATAGGATCTACCACAATCTAGAGCTTCGGACGACCTGTAAACGGCATTTAAGCTGTGATAGATGACACATAAGTATATGATTGCCAGCCACGAGTATATGGATGTAAAAGGAAGAAAGCTTTATTTATTTTCTGAGGACTCACTTTGATCAGCTTATGCAGCTCGAATACTTGGACCAAAAAAATCCTCTACTGACTGTAGAAGTTTAGACAAAACAAAGTGTGAAACAACAAAAAATAACATCATACAGCAATTCAGAAAGCAAGAAAGTGATATTCACAGTACACTCCAATAAGAACACATGTACTGTTCTTTTAGATGAAACTATGTGTTTCTACTTTAAAAAGAGAATGAAAACTGAAGGCATCGGGGATTTATATTATGTATACAGTTTATTTAAAATTTTGACAGTTCATGTTTTCTTGTCATAACACAATCAGCTGAAAACTTAAAGAAAATGAAAATAACTGAAGTGAAATCGAACATATTAATTTGTAATAAATGCTACTTGTTGTTTACCTCTTTCACCTTCACCGTCTTGCACCTCCCATATTCACCTGAGCCATGAAAAATCAAGAGAAAAACCAAGACAGAATTCCTTCATATATACAGAAAAAGATCATAGCTCTTGTTCACCAAAATTATACAGCTTTTGAGTAGAAAGTTTTTCACTTATATATACCACATCTGATTTTAGGATCAAATGAAATATTTTTTTGTAAGGATGGAGAAAACTGAACTATCAGTACCTAATTTTTACCTCTTTCACGTTCACCGTTTTGCACCTCCCACATCCACCTGAACCATAAAACAATCAAGAGAAAAAAGAAAGTAAAACCAAGAGAAAAGGAAACTAAAACCAATACAGTAAGCTACAGGTTGACATAACCAAACAAAACTTACCTTTGTATATTCTGGATTGCTGGTGCTAGATTTTCATGCTTTGCTTCGAGTCCAGGAGCACTTTCCTAGAGGAGAAAGGACACAATTTGATTACTTACAATAAACACTTATGATGTCAGCAAAATCCAGAGCAACCAGCACATACGTACATTGGCTGATTTGCATTGTCAAAAAACAATAGTTCCTCAGAATATCTCAAGTGACAAGAAGTTCAGAAAATTCAGCAGTGAAACTTGCTTATCTAAAGAATGCATAAAGCAAAAAAATTGTAGCTGTCTGCAAGCATCGACTCAAACACATAATGTATAGAGGAAATAAGGAATACACATATTATATCAAATCCGGGTTTGTGGTTGTTGACACCAAAAATTAGCACCAGGAAGAGGCTGACATGTGAGCCGGATTTGGTGGAAGGATGCCATTCGGCTAAAGGGATTTCTCTGAAGCATTCGGCAAAGATACTCTGCGGTCGGGAACGCGTCGCCATTCGGCTAAGAGGCTTTCTCTGAAGCATTCGGTAAAGATACTCTGCGGTCGGGAATGCGTCATCATTCGGCAGAGGCATTATTCCTATTAGGAAAACAGATGGATTAAAAGCATATTTACCTCTGAATTCGGCTGATAGTCAGGTGCTTTTAGCTTTTCATGATTAGATTGTATCATGCGGTGGATTAATCTAATCTGATTAGTGGCGTGGTTACAAACAAGTCGTATCATGCGGTGGATTAACTTGTTTTGTTATCATGCTTGACGGGTGCTGCTTTCGGCCTATGCATTCTTGTTTTCAATGTAAATTCGTGACTGTGTTGTGGGTTCGTAACTAAACATTGAGTGCTTTTAGCTTTTCATGATTAGATTGTATCATGCGGTGGATTAATCTAATCTGATTAGTGGCGTGGTTACAAACAAGTCGTATCATGCGGTGGATTAACTTGTTTTGTTATCATGCTTGACGGGTGCTGCTTTCGGCCTATGCATTCTTGTTTTCAATGTAAATTCGTGACTGTGTTGTGGGTTCGTAACTAAACATTGAGTGCTTTTAGCTTTTCATGATTAGATTGTATCATGCGGTGGATTAATCTAATCTGATTAGTGGCGTGGTTACAAACAAGTCGTATCATGCGGTGGATTAACTTGTTTTGTTATCATGCTTGACGGGTGCTGCTTTCGGCCTATGCATTCTTGTTTTCAATGTAAATTCGTGACTGTGTTGTGGGTTCGTAACTAAACATTGAGTGCTTTTAGCTTTTCATGATTAGATTGTATCATGCGGTGGATTAATCTAATCTGATTAGTGGCGTGGTTACAAACAAGTCGTATCATGCGGTGGATTAACTTGTTTTGTTATCATGCTTGACGGGTGCTGCTTTCGGCCTATGCATTCTTGTTTTCAATGTAAATTCGTGACTGTGTTGTGGGTTCGTAACTAAACATTGAGTGCTTTTAGCTTTTCATGATTAGATTGTATCATGCGGTGGATTAATCTAATCTGATTAGTGGCGTGGTTACAAACAAGTCGTATCATGCGGTGGATTAACTTGTTTTGTTATCATGCTTGACGGGTGCTGCTTTCGGCCTATGCATTCTTGTTTTCAATGTAAATTCGTGACTGTGTTGTGGGTTCGTAACTAAACATTGAGTGCTTTTAGCTTTTCATGATTAGATTGTATCATGCGGTGGATTAATCTAATCTGATTAGTGGCGTGGTTACAAACAAGTCGTATCATGCGGTGGATTAACTTGTTTTGTTATCATGCTTGACGGGTGCTGCTTTCGGCCTATGCATTCTTGTTTTCAATGTAAATTCGTGACTGTGTTGTGGGTTCGTAACTAAACATTGAGTGCTTTTAGCTTTTCATGATTAGATTGTATCATGCGGTGGATTAATCTAATCTGATTAGTGGCGTGGTTACAAACAAGTCGTATCATGCGGTGGATTAACTTGTTTTGTTATCATGCTTGACGGGTGCTGCTTTCGGCCTATGCATTCTTGTTTTCAATGTAAATTCGTGACTGTGTTGTGGGTTCGTAACTAAACATTGAGTGCTTTTAGCTTTTCATGATTAGATTGTATCATGCGGTGGATTAATCTAATCTGATTAGTGGCGTGGTTACAAACAAGTCGTATCATGCGGTGGATTAACTTGTTTTGTTATCATGCTTGACGGGTGCTGCTTTCGGCCTATGCATTCTTGTTTTCAATGTAAATTCGTGACTGTGTTGTGGGTTCGTAACTAAACATTGAGTGCTTTTAGCTTTTCATGATTAGATTGTATCATGCGGTGGATTAATCTAATCTGATTAGTGGCGTGGTTACAAACAAGTCGTATCATGCGGTGGATTAACTTGTTTTGTTATCATGCTTGACGGGTGCTGCTTTCGGCCTATGCATTCTTGTTTTCAATGTAAATTCGTGACTGTGTTGTGGGTTCGTAACTAAACATTGAGTGCTTTTAGCTTTTCATGATTAGATTGTATCATGCGGTGGATTAATCTAATCTGATTAGTGGCGTGGTTACAAACAAGTCGTATCATGCGGTGGATTAACTTGTTTTGTTATCATGCTTGACGGGTGCTGCTTTCGGCCTATGCATTCTTGTTTTCAATGTAAATTCGTGACTGTGTTGTGGGTTCGTAACTAAACATTGAGTGCTTTTAGCTTTTCATGATTAGATTGTATCATGCGGTGGATTAATCTAATCTGATTAGTGGCGTGGTTACAAACAAGTCGTATCATGCGGTGGATTAACTTGTTTTGTTATCATGCTTGACGGGTGCTGCTTTCGGCCTATGCATTCTTGTTTTCAATGTAAATTCGTGACTGTGTTGTGGGTTCGTAACTAAACATTGAGTGCTTTTAGCTTTTCATGATTAGATTGTATCATGCGGTGGATTAATCTAATCTGATTAGTGGCGTGGTTACAAACAAGTCGTATCATGCGGTGGATTAACTTGTTTTGTTATCATGCTTGACGGGTGCTGCTTTCGGCCTATGCATTCTTTGTTTACTGCGAATTTATGATCATGTTTCACCCTTTTATTTATCTATCATGCTCTGTTTCTCGTTAATCGGCTATGAGTACGTGTTCATTCGGTTGAAAGCCGATCTTTCGTCATGCTTACGTCACGCATTCGGCAGTGCGCTCCTTGCGTGCCTTGCCGATTGCCGAATGATGTTTTAACTGCCGACAGAATAGCTTCCCTGTAGCTATATGTCTCTCAAGATTGGCTTCGATGCCGCAAACATGGAACTGTCTGGTCTCACCCGGCACGTTCCAGGTTTTAATCTAAACGTTTTTATCCCTTTGTTAGTTTTCAGGCAAACTGACTGGCACGCTTCCGGATTCGAAAGCCCGGGCCACGTTTGAAGCCAGCTTTGTTCGGCTTGCTGTGTGCTTGGCGTGAGGTGCGGATTTTACGTCAACACACTTTTTGGCACGCCCGGTGGGACACACACAAGTTTTCAAGATGCCTGAGTTGAGCGACATCATGGATGTCACTTTGGAAGAATTGTCTGAAGAGCATCAACAGATGGTAAAGGCTGCTGCTAGTCAATTCATTAACAAATGTTTACTGTCTTTCGCCAAGAACAGGAGTGGTGCACCTTTTCTCAAGTCCGATCTGCCAAGAGTTCTCCTTCCTGGGCAATCTGATCTTACTGAAGAAGAAGAGAGGGAGAGATTCTCGGGCTTGTTATACAAAGCTTTGGGAGAGACAATGACCAATCACAATGCTGCGTTCTTAAACAGTTTTCGGCATACAATGATAAGCATTTTTGGTCAGCATGTGGATAAACCCTTTGAGCAGACACATGGGCAATTGGGTGGCCCGACATACTTCAATGTTCAAGCACCAGTTCAGAAACCACATGGTAAAGGAAATGCTGATGAAACTGGAGGTTCTGGTGTTAAAGATATAAATGGACAACCGATTCGGCAAGATCCTCAGCTTGCACTGCCGAAAACTCGCACATACGGTGATATGGCATTCGGCACCACAGGGAATCCGCCTGCTTCTGCTTACAAGATATCTCCCTTGAACAACAGACTGCAGAGGGATTTATATGGAAACGGATATTCAGAGTTTATGGATTACAATGCTATCGACGCCCTCCCGAATCCTGGGTACGTTGGTACTGCAGGCATGCTTGCTGGGAGACCAGGGAATCAAGACACCAGTATTGACCTCATGGTGCAAAAAATGACCGATGTATTGCAAAATCAATTCGGTCTGAAGCCTAAAAATCAGGGATACATGTACTCGTCTCCTTTCCCTGAATGGTACCAAAGGGTATCATTGCCGAATAGAGTCAAGGTGCCTACAGAGTTTACTAAATTTTCAGGACAAGATGATACAAGTACTGTGGAACATATAGCTCGATATCTGATGCAGCTTGGAGAGGCTTCGGCAGATGAGGCTTTCAGAATTAGATACTTTCCTTTGTCACTGACGGGTTCAGCTTTTACATGGTTTGCTTCTTTGCCTGCTCAGTCGATTTGTACTTGGAAAGACCTGGAACAGAAATTCCATGCTCATTACTACATTGGCAGTACCGAGAAAAAGTTGGTTGATTTGACCAGCTTAAGGCAGAGGAATAATGAAACACCTACAGAGTTCCTCAGGAGGTTTAGGGAAACTAAGAGTATGTGCTTTTCTCTGAACATACCTGATGACCAGCTGGCTGGTATGGCTGTAGCTGGCATGCTGCCTGCCATTCGGGAGAAGCTGTTCGGGATGGAGTTTGATGATTTGGGCCAGTTGTCGCACAGATTGGCCTTGATGAGTAACCAGGCATATGGTTTCAAGAAAGATGTCAGATTTGCTAAAAATAATGATGTAGCTGACATCTATAACCAATTCCTTGAAAGAGCAGATCAAGAAGATGAGTATGAAGATAGCGAGGAAATAGCTGCAGCAGAGATAGTGTGGAGCAAAGAACCAGTTACAATGACTCAAAGATGGATCAAACAGATGAAAGGAACATATGATTTTGATGTGACTAAGGCAGACAAATTGTTTGAGTTCCTGGTGAAAGAAGGCCGAATCAAATTGCCAGAGGGGCATTCTATGCTTCGGCCCGATGGAGTGAAAGATAAGAGGTACTGTGGGTTTCATGATAGAAATTCTCATTCCATTAATGAATGCAGAGTCTTTAGGATGAAGATTCAGAAAGCTATCCAGGAAGGACATTTGAAATTCGACAACAAAATGAAACTGGACAGTAACCCTTTCCCTCAGAATATGATCGGGTTCTCGGTTAATATGGTAAATGCTGTTCCATCTGGAGAAAAGGGAAGATTGAAAGTTTTAACCTCAAAGAAGGCAGGGCAGGATGGTTCAGTTGATCCTACTCGGCAGATCACAATTGAACAGATTCGCCAGAAAGATCTTCGGTTCCCGAATAGCCGATTTGAAGTGGGAGAATCCTTTAGACCTAGAGTTACTACACGTATTCTCCTCAACAAATGGCAGCGTCAGCAAGAAAAAGAGCGTTTTCAAAGGCGTGAATACGAGGAGGAGAAAAGAAGGCGCGAAGAAGAAAGGTTTGAGGAAGAACAAGAAGAGTATGCTCGAGAGCAGGAACGAGCGCATTGGGGGTGTGCATTCTTCAGACACTGTTGGAACGAAGGTTTAAAGCTGCCTACAAAGAATAACTGTCCTGAGTGCAATAATGGGTATGTCGAACATAGGCAAAATGTTGCCAATCGCCGATCTGTCCATGAAAGAATTGGTAGGGTGCATCTTAGTGATGATCGGCGTTTTGATGATCAACCAAGAAAGAGACATGCTGATTGCAGATGGATTGATCATGAGGAAGAAGACCGTGAGTATGTTTGGCAAAAAGGACAGTGGTGTCCACCTGGTTTAAGAAGGAGTCAGAAGAGAAGAGTTCAACGCCTGAGGAATCAAGAATTAAAGCAAGCAAGGCCTAGGATGAAATCGATATGGCTCCCAAAAGACAGGCCTGACGAACATGGTCATTCGGCTCCTACATGTATGGTATGTTTTCTGCCGAATGAATTTATGGCTCCAGCTGATCAAATTGTACAGGAAGAAATATTGCCCGATATAAATGATGCCGAACGATTTGGGCTAATGGCACAATTGATGTTGAACAAACAAGCTGTTTTTGAGAAGCCAACCCAGAATCGGCACATGAAGCCACTGTACTTGAAGGGATATGTTAATGGCAAACCATTGACCAAGATGTTTGTCGATGGAGGAGCTGCTGTCAATGTAATGCCATATACCACATTCAGGAAGCTTGGTATGGGTCTTAGAGATTTGACACCAACGAGCATAATTCTAAATGATTTTGCTGGAAATCCTTCGGACACCAAGGGATGCGTACATGTTGATCTGATGATTGGGTCCAAGACTCTGCTTACGACTTTCTTTGTCATTGAGGGCAAAGGGGCATATAGCTTGCTGCTTGGAAGAGATTGGATTCATGCAAATTGTTGTATTCCATCTACTATGCATCAACAGCTTATTCAGTGGATAGATGATGAGGTGGAGATTGTCCAAGCAGATGATTCAATAAGCGTGGCAAATATGGAACCAGCTTTTTGGGAATATCAAGGCATAGATTGTTTCTCAGGCAAAGACTGGGGAGAAGGTCCTGTGGCACCAGCCAGCAGTGATCAACAGCCGATCGAAGCAGTCGGCTCTCATAGTAATTTTTGATGGAAAATCCAATTGATGGAACTGATGGAAAATTAGGACGTGGATTTGTGTCGGCCGATAAATTAGAAGAAGTGGACATTGGAGATGGTGACAAGCCAAGGCCGACATTTATCAGTGCTAACTTGGATTCGGTTTTCAAAGAAAAGTTGGTAACATTGTTAAAGGAATACAAGGACTGCTTTGCTTGGGATTATTCGGAGATGCCCGGTCTAGACCGTTCTATTGTTGAACATCGGTTGCCGATCAAACCTGGTTACAGGCCTTACAAGCAACCACCCCGAAAAATCTACAAGGAAGAAGTGTTGGCCGATGTGAAAAAGGAGATTGAAAGATTACTAGATGCAAATTTCATTCGGCCATGTAAATATGCGGATTGGATCTCTAATATTGTTCCTGTCTATAAGAAAAATGGAAAGATGAGGGTTTGCATAGACTTTAGAGACTTAAACAGGGCTACACCCATGGATGGATATCCAATGCCTATTGCTGATTCGTTGGTTGATGCTGCTGCTGGATACAAAGTGCTCAGTTTCATGGATGGTAATGCAGGATACAATCAGATTTTTATGGCATTGGAAGATATAGTAAAGACAGCTTTCAGGTGTCCTGGACACATAGGGTTGTTTGAGTGGGTTGTCATGACCTTTGGATTGAAAAATGCCGGTGCAACTTATCAAAGGGCTATGAATTATATTTTTCATGAGTTGATCGGCAAGATTGTGGAAATATATATTGATGATGTGGTGATCAAGTCATTGGATCATGAGTCCCATTTGGCTGACATAAGGAAAACTCTAGAATGCACCAGGAAGCATGGGCTTAAGATGAACCCGAATAAGTGTGCTTTTGGAGTTTCGGCTGGAGAGTTTCTGGGATTTTTGATACATGAAGGAGGAATAGGAGTTGGTAAGAAAAGCATGAAGGCAATTGATGAAATTGTTCCTCCAACTAATCTTAAAGAGCTACAATCGCTGCTTGGCAAGATAAATTTTGTGAGAAGATTCATATCAAACTTGTCACAAAAGGTGTTGCCCTTTTCCTCACTATTGAAAATAAAGAAGGATCAAAAGTTTGTATGGGGTGACGAACAACAAAAGGCTTTTAATGAAATAAAAGAGTACATGAAGAAGCCACCGGTTTTGGTGCCTCCACAATTGAACAAGCCTTTCAAGTTGTACGTGGCGGCCGATGCCCAAACTATTGGATCGGCCCTTATTCAAGAATTTGAAAGGAAGGAGAGAGTAGTTGCATACCTTAGCCGAAAGTTACTAGACCCGGAAACAAGGTATTCGGCTATAGAGAAACTTTGCTTATGTGTTTACTACTCCTGTACAAAATTTCGGCACTACTTACTACATGCCGAATGCATTGTGTATTCAAAGTTTGATGTGATAAAACACATGTTGTCTATGCCAATTTTGAACGGAAGGATTGGCAAATGGATTTTAGCTTTGTCTGAATTTGAATTAAGATTTGAATCGGCAAAGGCGGTTAAGGGACAGATTATTGCCGATTTCATTACTGAACATCATAATACATCGATAAATTTGCTTAACATTGTTCCTTGGGTGTTATTCTTCGATGGATCTTCATGCAACAAAGGTGGTGGAGCAGGTATCTTATTAATTTCACCCAAAGGAGAAACATTTGAGTTTGCTGTTCCCATTCAATCTGCTGTTACTAACAATCAAGCTGAGTATGAGGCATTGCTCAAAGGGCTCCAATATTTGAAAGAAGCAAAGGCCATTGCGGTTGAAATTTTTGGAGATTCAGAATTGGTCATAAAGCAATTGAATGGTGAATATGAGTGCAAAAGTGATACCTTGAGGAATTACTATGAAGAATGCAAAGAAATATTGAAGAGCTTTCGGTCAGTAATTCTACAACACATTCCTAGAGGGGATAATGGAGAAGCAAATAGATTGGCCCAAAGTGCATCAGGTTATAAAGAGCTTCGAGAAGTTTTTGCTAATGATGTATATGCATTCGGGAGTAATCTGGCAGAAGATGATTGGAGAAAAGAGATTGCCGATTATCTGGAGAATCCATCCCGAAAGGTTTCTAGAAAGCTCAGGTATAAAGCTTTAAAGTTTGTTCTTCTTGATGATAATTTGTATTATAAATCCCTGGATGGAGTGCTGTTACATTGCCTAAATCATGAAGAAGCAAAAAGGCTGATGAGTGAAGTACATGATGGGTTGTGTGGAGCACATCAATCGGCCTACCGAATGAAGTGGGTTATTAGAAGAACTGGATACTACTGGCCGACAATGTTGGAAGATTGTTTTGAATATTATAAAGGATGTCAAGACTGTCAGAAATTTGGAAACATTCAGAGAGTTCCGGCATCGGCTTTGAATCCCATTGTCAAGCCATGGCCATTCAGAGGATGGGGAATAGATTTGATTGGCCAAATAAATCCTCCATCTAGCAAGGGGCATAAGTTTGTGCTTTTGGCAACCGATTATTTTACCAAGTGGGTTGAGGCAATTCCATTAAAGAAGGTGACGTCGGAGAATATGGTTGAATTTGTTAAAGAACACATCATTTACAGATTTGGGATTCCTCAGACAATCACCACTGATCAAGGGACTCAATTTACATCTTCAGAATTCAGAGATTTTGCTGAAAGTATGGGCATCAGATTGTTAAATTCTTCTCCTTATTATGCCCAAGCTAATGGCCAGGCAGAGGCTTCTAACAAGATTATGATTAAAATTATACAGAAGAAGATTGATCAGAAGCCGAGAAAGTGGCATTCGGTACTCAGTGAGGCTTTATGGGCTTACCGAATGGCTCCACATGGGGCTACACAGACGTCTCCCTATGAGTTGGTGTATGGGCATCATGCTATCTTGCCATGGGAAATACAATTAGACTCAAGGAGAATAAAGTTGCAAAAGGATTTAAGTTCTAAAGATTATAAAGATTTAATGATGGATGAATTAGAAGATTTGCATATGATTCGTCTCAGGGCCTTGGAGAATATTGAGAAAAACAAAATGCGAGTTGCTAAGTATTACAATAAGAAGGTGAAAGTTAAGCAATTTACAGAAGGTGATTTAGTCTGGAAAGCGATATTGCCGATTGGAACCAAATATGCAACATTCGGCAAGTGGTCTCCAAATTGGGAAGGTCCTTTCAGAGTGGTTAGATGCGTGCCTGGAAATGCATATATTTTGAAGACATTATTGGGAGAAGAATTTGCTTCTGCTATAAATGGAAGATATTTGTAGCGGCGACAATCCATTGGATTACCCTGAAAAGACAAAGAGATTCGTCAAGGAGAAGGCAAATCTCGAGAAGAACAAAGAGAAGCAAGCAGACAATCTTTACCTCCGGCGAGCACCACCGCGACTCCCTTCGGCCTCATCGGCGGCCGGGCGCCTCCTGTTGTTGTCGGCCATTGGAATTTCCTCGGAAATACTGTGGATGGGGAAAAGAATGGCTTGGGCCGGCAAGAACTTGGAAGGCGAAGAACTTGATGAAGAAACTGTGGGCTGCCTGGGTGTTTATTTATAGGTAGAACCCGTAGAGGAGATCGTGGTCGGAGATCGTGGCGCACATCCCAAAATTTCGGAAGGTGGAAAGCCCCACAAACCGAGCAGTTGCCGTGTCGTTTGGGATTCATGCCGAATCGGGTTCGTTTCTACCGAATTGGATTCGGCTGTATTGTGTTAGGTCGTCTTTCGGATCTGACACTGTTACGACTAAGCTTTGCCGAATGCGTTGTTCACGATAAAGCAAGGAAGAAAGCAAAGATTGGTGAGAATACAAAGTTGGGAAGACATTCGGCTAATTAAATGTTCGATACAACTACACACCCAAGTACTTGGAGATTACATCTTTAGCATCAGATATCATTCTATTAATGGTCTCCAAAAGATTTTGGCCTGCTTCTTGGGTTTTTATATTCGGTACTCAGTGAGGCTTTATGGGCTTACCGAATGGCTCCACATGGGGCTACACAGACGTCTCCCTATGAGTTGGTGTATGGGCATCATGCTATCTTGCCATGGGAAATACAATTAGACTCAAGGAGAACCTTTGGATTGAAAAATGCCGGTGCAACTTATCAAAGGGCTATGAATTATATTTTTCATGAGTTGATCGGCAAGATTGGGGAAATATATATTGATGATGTAGTAGCTTTTCTGACCTTCTTCATTTCAAGTTCAGATTCCAATTTGGTCAGTAATTCCTTGCTGTTCTGAGCTTGAGTATGCAGGTCTTTTACAGATTGCTTGGCCAAAGTTCTCCTTTGCTCCAAGGCTGGTTGAGCAGATTGATTCTTCAGAGCTTGCTTCACTGCGATAAAATGATCATCCAACCTGGAAATTGGATCTAAAGAAGTCTTGATATCGGCAGGAAGATCTTGATCAAATGATTCAAGCAAGTCTCTTAAAAGATCAGCATTGTTAACTTGATCTCGGGTGTCCTTATGCAGAAAAGAGAGGATTTCCTTCAGTTTTGCTTGGTTCTCCTCTGATAAGGCTTGACCAGAAGAAGTTTCTTCTCCTTGTTCGGCAACTAGATCATCCACAGCAAATGAATAGCTGGGTGAAGAAGTGGTTTTCTCCTGAAAGAAGATTTTGCCGAATTATTGATGATCCATTGAATAAAAACTGGAAGACTGGGTAATTATCTCTACCTCATTCCTGATCTCTTGGATGGAGAGAGAGGGCAGCTCGAGCTCAGGCAAAGATTCTTGTATGTCATGCTGAGGAGAGCTTGGAAGATCTTTTGGTGGGGAAGAGGCTTCTGGCTGAGGAACATCAGGTGAAGCTGAAGCTGGTTCTTGATGAAAAGAAGAGTTCTCCAAGATTGGGTCCATTGAGATTTGTTCTGAGACTGAAAAAGAATCAATGCCGATGGGGAGGAACTTTAAAGACAAAATAGTGAGAAATTTTACCAATCACTGAAGCATCGGCAGGTTCTGTGCTAATGGCCAATTGGTGTGATTTGGCCTGAAATCATAAAGGAGTAGAAGTGAGCAGAATGAAAATAGCATTTTACTCGAAGAAGGAGATGTCTGACCTGAGCAATCCTTTTGCTGCTTGTTCTTTTCTTCTTTATAGCTGAAGGGGCGGTTAGAGAAGATGTTTTCCTCTTGACAGAAGGTAGTGCAGCAAGAATTGGATCCAGACTGACAGGCCTGGACATCAGTTGAGCCAAGGTAGGAGATTGGCGCCCCAAAGCAGATATTGGGCCTGCAGCTTTGTACAAGATCGCTCTGACCAGAGGGGCAGGGACTATTTCCTGCAAGATAACAAGGTTAAAAGTCGATGAAAGAGGATGTTATTGGAAAAACAGATGGATTATAAGCATGTTTACCTCTGAATTCGGCTGATAATCAGGCATTAACTCAAGGCAAAGAGGGTGAACTGGTGCATTGAAGATATGATCATGGAATTCTTGCCACCAAAGGGTGAAGGAAGGATGAATGAGTGCTGTTGGCACAAAGGGATCGAGTTGATAGATGGCTGCACAGCACTTGTAATCAAAGACCCTTCTTGTTTCTGTGGAGTCTTTGATGATCTGCCTCGGCTATTGATCGTTGATTGAAGTATTCAATGTCAGAACAATTGAGACAGCCGGCATTCGGGAAGGAGCCGTCTTCAGAACAAATGTTGACAGAAAAGGAAAATGGCCAGTACTGAATGTATTGCCCTTAGCACAAAATATATTACATCAGGAGTTCATGCAAGATCACAAAAGATAAGTTTTATTGCCGAAATTCCATAAATCCCTAGTACAAACTAATGGAATAGCTTGTTCAAAACGGACTGAGGATGAATGGAATATGTGACTAAGGCAGACAAATTGTTTGAGTTCCTGGTAAAAGAAGGCCGAATCAAATTGCCAGAAGGGCACTCCATGCTTCGGCCTGATGGAGTGAAAGACAAAAGGTACTGTGGGTTTCATGACAGAAATTCTCATTCCATTAATGAATGCAGAGTCTTTAGGATGAAGATTCAGAAAGCTATCCAGGAAGGACATTTGAAATTCGACAACAAAATGAAACTGGACAGTAACCCTTTCCCTCAGAATATGATCGGGTTCTCGGTTAACATGGTGAATGCTGTTCCACCTGAAGAAAAGGGGAAGATGAAAGTTTTAACTTCAGAGAAGGCAAAACAAAATGGCTCAGTTGATCCTACTCGGCAGATCACAATTGAACAGATTCGCCAGAAAGATCTTCGGTTCCCGAATAGCCGATTTGAAGTGGGAGAATCCTTTAAACCTAGAATTACTACACGTATTCTCCTCAACAAATGGCAGCGTCAGCAAGAAAAAGAGCGTTTTCAAAGGCGTAAATACGAGGAGGAGAAAAGAAGGCGCGAAGAAGAAAGGTTTGAGGAAGAACAAGAAGAGTATGCTCGAGAGCAGGAACGAGCGCATTGGGGGTGTGCATTCTTCAGACACTGTTGGAACGAAGGTTTAAAGCTGCCTACAAAGAATAACTGTCCTGAGTGCAATAATGGGTATGTCGAACATAGGCAAAATGTTGCCAATCGCCGATCTGTCCATGAAAGAATTGGCAGGATACATTTTCCTATAAACGTTTTTTCTTCCTTTGTTAGTTTTCAGGGAAAACTGACTGGCACGCCTCCGGAATTCGAAAGCCAGGGCCACGTGTGAAGCCAGCTGATTCGGCTTGCTGTGTGCTTGGCGCGAACTGCAGATTTTGCGCCAACACACTTTTTGGCACGCCTGGTGGGACCCACACAAGTTTTCAAGA
>OAMR01000113.1:105966-141274 GCA_900205405.1 Echinochloa crus-galli
TTGTCTATATTGGAATTTCAATCATTTCACATGTGCTAATTCATTTTTTAAAACTTTTTATAAGAGAAATTGCAAAAACCACCCTGTATATTCATTGCAAATGTTTATCCATCTACCCTAAAGAGTTACGGCCTCTATCCCAAAATTTAGCTACCTTAAGGTTAGTCCTAAGTCAAATTATCTTAAGTTTAACCAAGTTTATAAAAAATATTCACATCTGCGGTCCACATAAGTACACCATAAAATATATTTTATTATTGATTGATACTAATTCGGTGCCATAGATTTTAATATATTTTCTTATAAATTTGTTCATACCTAAAATGATTTGACTCAGGACTTGTTTAGACAGGATAGAGATTATAAAAATCTAGACTAAAGATTATAAATAGCTGGGATGTTTGGATTTCTAAATTATAGGGTGGTTAGAGGGTTGATTGTGACTCTAATCTCAGAATAGCTATGCTGAGAGAGATAATCGGACCCCTTTGATAGGGCCTCCGTGTAGCTCCATCTCCCCGGCCTGTTCGGCTGGCTGGTCGCTGGTGACTGGTGCTGGTTTTTACTGAGAGAAAAACATTGGTTGGTGGCTGATGGCTAGTGCTGGTTTTGCTGAGAGAAAAACACTGTTGGCTAGTGGCTGATAAGCCAAGCGAACAGGGGTGTGTCGCGAGGAGCGGGGCCAAATACACTAGCTTTGCTAGATTTCTTTGGAAAAGCAAGAGAAATAGATCTCCTGTGAATAGTGACATGAACGATGCATGTGCATGAGGAACCGGAGTTGCTTTAAAGCCCTACCCAAACGGGGCCTAAGAATATGGGTGGTTCAATTCGTTGAATTCTATAATCTGCTTCATAATCTGGATTTTTTGGATGGGCTATAGATTTTTTAAATCTGATTTCTATACTTTAAGCCGATCTAAACACCCCCCTTAGAACAAATAAACATAACTATATTTTGAGATGGAGGGAGTATAACATTAATCTCTTTAAATCTTTCAATTGAGTTTTCTTTAACAGCAAAAGAAAATAGCCAAATAATGTGCACAAGACTACAAGAGCATATTGATACACTTAGTACAAATTATCTACACTCGGTCTGCAATGTGAATGACAAGGCGGAGGACAGCGTAGACCAGAGAGTGCTGTGACCCCTAACCCCTTGTACGAGTTTGTAGTTTCCTGTGTGGAGCAACGGTGATTAATTTGGGTGAAATAGTGTTAATATGTCTGTATCAGTGCTGCCTCCGGTGTCAATGACCCAAGTTCGGGTTGCAGTTATCTTATCTCTCTTTCACCGATTTAATTGAGTTAGATTAAAAGATCAGTTAGAACGATTTGATTCTGGATTGCAGTTTGTAGGTTGTTGCGATATGCAAGCTGAAACAATCAGGTCCCAGAATATAACAATCTTCTAGGCCAGATTGCTACTGCTTCCTCTCTACAAGTTGCAATCCAGGATTTGCCAGCTGGCGACTTGGCGAGGCAGGCCGTTAGACCAGTTTTAGTGGAGGTTTTATAAGAGTTTCATGACATTAAATCCGCTGACAGAGGAGAGAGAAGATAGAGTTTTATGACATGTGAGAGTTTCATGGTTGGCGCAATTATTTTTAGTCTAGGTAATTGTGCACTGATAGTGTTTTGGTACAATTTCATGGGAAGGGGGCACTTTGTCAAGTGTGGCAGTCAAGCAAACGGTTAAAGTTCTGCTACCACCATGATTACTGCATTTACAAATAGTATGGCATAAAGAAAATCATTTAAGTTATCGGTATGACCAGCTCTCTCTAGGAATACACCATCTGCAAAATCACCCATTTTCTCAGATTATTTGTGCCAACGAACCCACTAGCACTGTGCATCATCATCTCCTTTCGCTGTCTCACAGAAACCCTTGGGCTCGGGGGATGGGCAGGGCTCCTTCAGAATCTGCAGAGCACGCTCAACGGCATAGACGATCATCTTTTTAACCTGCAGCCATGACGAGGTAAAAACAAAATTGTTAGTCACAGCTCACAGTTCTCGATGTACTTTTGCAGGTAAAATACAAAGGCTGAAAATAAAATGGGGAGTGCCCACGGGCCACGACCACCTGTCAACGGCTTATTGTGTGATGCAAACGTTATACGCTGTAATAAAAGTTTATAAAGGTTGAAGGTAAATTGCGACAGCTTCTGCACGCTCGCGAACTGGAAGATACGGTGGCTTACTCGACGAGCGACTTTGGGTTAGCTGCAGTACAGTTGTTTGAGCCGCAACATCCTGCGGGAGACGACATTCTGATTTCACTGTTTGAGCCGCAACATCCTGCAGGACTGCAGGAGACGACAATCTGATTTCACTTGTGCCATGGTTCCGGTGATGATGCTTAAAAGCCTCGTCGCGTGGCTTGGTGCAGCGGCAGTGAAGACGGTCATTTTCCTTGGTTTTTGGTGAGCTAACGGTGGCCAGTGATGGCTGGCGTCACAGCGATAAGTCACGCGTGTCTGTGGCTTGGTCGACGTGATTGCGAAAGCTCGTCGGTGGTGGTTTGGGCGGCCCGGCCCTGGCCTTGGACCCAGCCTCCATGGCCTCAAGGTCAATTTTAAAGGGCCATAGGCCGACTCAATTTAGTCTTTAACTACGGCCTCGATGGCCTAATGGATAATATGGGTCAGCCTTGTTCACCGGCTTTGTTCACCCTTTAGGATTGGCCTAAAGGATGGAGGCGGCCCGGCCCTGGCCTTGGACCCAGCCCCCATGGCCTCAAGGTCAATTTTAGAGGGCCATGGGCCGACTCAATTTAGTCTTTAGCTACGATCTCGATGACCCAATGGATAATATGGGTCGGCCTTGTTCACCCTTCAGGATTGGCCTAAAGAATGGACAAGATCGACCCATATTACCCATTAGACCATCGAGACCGTAGCTAAAGACTAAATTAGGTTGGCCCATTGCCCTCTAAAATTGACCTTGATGCCATAGGGGCCGGATCCATGGCCAGGCCGGCCCATTCCCATACTGACCTATTCGTCTGGTCCATTTCATGTATTTAATTCTCTATCAATATATAGACGATCGATTAGCGACCTATTTAGCTGGCTGGTGCTGATTTGTGCTGAGAGAAAAATATTATTGGCTGGTTGCTAGTGGCTGTTGCTGATTTCTGCTGAGAAAAAAATACTGCTGGTTGGTGGCTGATAAGCCAAACAAACAGGACGTAGTATGCCACCTTCTGTCAAAAAGAAGTTGACAACCTATCAGTCAAGAGTGAGAATATGTAGGGAATTTGCACATACTTCGAAGTGTCGCCGTATAGACTCAAGTACTACGCTCACTCTCTTCATGGATGGTGTCTTCAAACTTCTGCACATACTTGAAGCTTGGAGATACAAAGAAAGTGCCACTATGCCAGGTGCCTGTAGACCCAGTTTTACACTCATCCTCTTAAGGATTAATGCCTTTAGTATATCAAAGGCTCAGAAAATTCGTAAACCCCCGCTCTATGCCGGGAAGGGTGGCACATTCACCGCGCAAAAGTTAGGTGTAGTTGATTGAAAATCAAAATATAAGAGCATGACCTAAACTGAGTTGCTATACCTAAAAACTACCTCGGAACCTAAAAACAGCAAAAAAACGAGCTTCAGCAGAGGATCTATATGAGTTGCTATTTTAGGTCTGGACCTAAAATCCACCCATGTGGACTCAAATATACCAACCCAAGCATGGGTTGCTATATTTTATCATCCAACCGGGAAAGCCCAACCGCCACTTCTTGGATTCTTCTGTGCTCCAACACTAGCCACGATGCCCCTCGTTGGCCGCCGGAGGTCACCATGCCGCCGACGAAGGTCACCACGCCGTCCTCCGCGCCACCAACGCGCCGCTCCGGGGCCTCCTCCATTCGTTGCCTTCCGCCGCCGCGCTCGTGCTCGACATGTTCTGCACCGACGCGCTCGGCGTCGCGGCGGAGCTCGGCCTGCCAGGGTACATCTTCTTCCCCTCCGGGGCGGCAGGGCTCGCCGTCCTCCTCGCCATCCTCGCCCTCCGCCGCGCCACCGCCCGCCGCGCTGCAGCCCGCCGCAACACCTTCTCACCTCTCCACCTCCTTCTGAGCGGCGAGAGTAGAGGAGAGGATGAGGGAAGACGAGGCATGGGAGAGGATAAGATTGTTCATTTTGCATATTGGATCCTGGAAAAATGATTCCTCGCAGATTAGTCCTAGAGTGAAATATAGGTATCCGGTTTTACCAACACTGCTGGAGAGAGCCTCTTTATGGTACCTAATTTTTTCGTTTTTCAGGATCTAAAACCATTTTTAGATCTTCGAATTTAGCGACACTGCTGGAGATGCTCTAAGTAGAGTAAATAATATAAAAAAGTAAAGGGCATAGATTACAGATTCCTTGACGATTTTTTAAAGGTATAAAAAAGCCCAGCTTTCTCTAGTCCTTGTTGGAGCCCCCGCAACAATCAGGCTATCGGTCGAGTAACTCTGTAGATAACCAAGGAGCCTTGCACGCAAGTGTCGCTTTGTCTCTTCCGGATGCTCCCCCACCTTCTTCGCTTGGTAGAGCTTTGCCACTTACCAAAGGGCTTTCTCCCTCGTAGAATTGCATACCACTCCAGTCAGCCCAGTCGACACTGGAAGACCAACATTAACATGCAAGCCATTTAGTACTTCACGTGCATGGCCGCGAGGATTCGATCCCACAACCTCCGGCCTCCTACATTGCTTTCTTACCATCCCACGTATATATCATATGTGACCGAGTGAGAAATGCTTTTACCATCCCACATATGTACCACATGTGATCGAGTGAGAAATGCTTTCATTTTGAAGACAAAGTATCATGTGAAAACCAATCCTTCCGTGCAAACTTTAGAAACCACAATCTGGTCCACACGATGTTGATCAAATGGGTCTCCCACCTCCCATGCATGTCTCCATGCATGTTGATTTTGCCAATCCTCCCTCCCACCTTCCCTGTGATTTTGCAAATTCCCCCTCCCACCTCTCCCATGCATGTTGGTTTCCAAAGTTTGCACGAAGGAGTTGATTTGCACTAGATATGTTCCCCAATTTAAAATAACCCGTGAAGACTCATTTAGTACCGGGTCAAGACACCAACCGATCGATACTAAATGTTACACCAACACGGCCTCCACCGCCCGTCTCCTTCCGTCGCCTCGTCGCCGACCCCTCCTTCCTCCCTCCCTCCACCCGCCCCTCCTCCTCGGCTTCCTCATCGCCGAACGTGAGGGTTTCCAGCCCACAGAGGCGCCCCACCCCAACGCTCCTGCCGCCCGCGCACTCCGCAACGCCGCCGGCTTCTCCGAGTACCTCCCCAACAACGGAAAGCATGGGTAGGGTCCGTGCGATGCCGACGACGGCCGTGTTCTCTGGCATCGAGGACAGGCGGAGCTTGGCTGAGGAAATACATGTATTTTGATTAGAAAAGAGGAAAAATACACCTAATGGCATGGAAAACAACAGAACAACGTTTCGAAACCCATTTTTACGAAGACGATGTTAAGAATGGCAAAACTGCGAAGCGCGACATTTCAGAGTCCTAAAATTGTAATTTTCTCGCCAGAGCACCCGAGAGACGATGTAACGCCACGATAGCATCCGGTGCCCATCACCAGAGCAACTCACCAGGTCTTGGCCTCACAAGTCGTGGATGGGTGAGTCTTCTCTGCAGTACTGCGTAGGGCTTCCGTTCATTGACGTCGTTACATGTGGATCTGAATGCAACCAGACCCACCCGCCTGCGATCGAGCGCCTCTGCAGTAACTGCATAAGTGCAGGGGAATTGCTTCCCAGGTGGCGCTTGGTGCAAGCACCCGGTGCTCATAAGATTGGCTTTAATTCTTTGCCCCTGCTTCTCTTCGGCCGTGATAGCATCGAAATGCTTTCATTTTGAAGACAAAGTATCATGTGAAAACCAATCCTTCCGTGCAAACTTTAGAAACCACAATCTGGTCCACACGATGTTGATCAAATGGGTCTCCCACCTCCCATGCATGTCTCCATGCATGTTGATTTTGCCAATCCTCCCTCCCACCTTCCCTGTGATTTTGCAAATTCCCCCTCCCACCTCTCCCATGCATGTTGGTTTCCAAAGTTTGCACGAAGGAGTTGATTTGCACTAGATATGTTCCCCAATTTAAAATAACCCGTGAAGACTCATTTAGTACCGGGTCAAGACACCAACCGATCGATACTAAATGTTACACCAACACGGCCTCCACCGCCCGTCTCCTTCCGTCGCCTCGTCGCCGACCCCTCCTTCCTCCCTCCCTCCACCCGCCCCTCCTCCTCGGCTTCCTCATCGCCGAACGTGAGGGTTTCCAGCCCACAGAGGCGCCCCACCCCAACGCTCCTGCCGCCCGCGCACTCCGCAACGCCGCCGGCTTCTCCGAGTACCTCCCCAACAACGGAAAGCATGGGTAGGGTCCGTGCGATGCCGACGACGGCCGTGTTCTCTGGCATCGAGGACAGGCGGAGCTTGGCTGAGGAAATACATGTATTTTGATTAGAAAAGAGGAAAAATACACCTAATGGCATGGAAAACAACAGAACAACGTTTCGAAACCCATTTTTACGAAGACGATGTTAAGAATGGCAAAACTGCGAAGCGCGACATTTCAGAGTCCTAAAATTGTAATTTTCTCGCCAGAGCACCCGAGAGACGATGTAACGCCACGATAGCATCCGGTGCCCATCACCAGAGCAACTCACCAGGTCTTGGCCTCACAAGTCGTGGATGGGTGAGTCTTCTCTGCAGTACTGCGTAGGGCTTCCGTTCATTGACGTCGTTACATGTGGATCTGAATGCAACCAGACCCACCCGCCTGCGATCGAGCGCCTCTGCAGTAACTGCATAAGTGCAGGGGAATTGCTTCCCAGGTGGCGCTTGGTGCAAGCACCCGGTGCTCATAAGATTGGCTTTAATTCTTTGCCCCTGCTTCTCTTCGGCCGTGATAGCATCAGGTGCCCATCACTGGAGCAACTCATCAGTCTTGTGATGGGTGAGTCTTCTCTGCAGTACTGCAAAGAGACTCGCATCCATTGACGCGTGACACATGGATATGAATGCAACCAGACCCACCCGCCAGTGATCGAGTGGCTCTGCTACTGCATAAGTGCATAGGAATTGCTTCCCGGTGGCGCCCGGTGCAAACATCCGGTGCTCATAAGATTGGCTTGAATTCTTTGTCCGTGCTTCTCTTCTTTGAGGGAACACGCACGGGGACAAGGAATCATTTACCAGCAGGTGCAGCCGCAGAGGTGGAGACTGGCAACAGCTTCTGAACCAGGCATTTGATTTTCATCGTTTGATATTTCGATAGCTTCTTTAGTCAAGGCCCGCATGATGGCATAGACCCGGCGAGGGAGAAGGAGAGCAACCCATGGAAGCTTCGAGGGCGTGGTGAGTGGCGACATTTCTAAAGCCCACATCTTCTGAGTTCATTTCGTTACACTGTGCCCTAGAATAAAAATAGATTGGCCAGCAGAATGCTGAAGCTAGTTGGGTGGCCGCAGCCCCGTTGTCAATGGGCCGACACACCGAGTTTAAACAGTTTTTATCAAAACTGTACTATGTGTGGTTTTGTAATGACGCACAAAAAAGGTGCATTTGATGTATATTACCTATTACAAATAAGTGACACATTTTTCATGAACTCAACAGTTTCGAATTTGATTACAAATTACTATATTTTAGTTTGGATATTTAATTAAAAATTATATCAAGAGTACAGTTATTGCACTCTTAAATAAATGTTTTGAAAGAAGAGAAGTGGTTATACCTACGGTAATTTTATATTTATTGTTCTTTTTTAAGAGACATTTTTTTCTTGGAAAAATTGTACTTGCTTAGTTAGGGTGCACTATGGACAAGCATAGAGTAACTGTGCACGGTGTGCTATAGACAAGCATAGTAAAACATAGATAGTAGCAAAGAGTAGTGAGCAAATGCTCTGTTTGGCAAAGTTCCATAGCTGATTCTCTGCTGATTGAAGTGATTCTTTGAAATAAACTAAGAGGCTAGAAGCTGAAAAAAGTAGCTTTTCCAGATTATGTGAAGTAATTCTCCATCTTGATTGTGTGCATCTATGCTAGAGAATTAAAGAGAATCACTTTCTACCACAGAATCACTTCTCTCAGAGATTCACCTTCATAGAGAATTAGAATCAAATGAAACTCTATCAAACAGGCCCAGTTAAATCGTGTCCACGTCTAAACCGTCAATTATTTGTGATTGGAAGGGAAAAATGCATAGTGTGCATGTCATGCTACAATATTTTTTTTGTCTTCCGTCTTTACTCAGATCTAACGCATGACCATGTGATAAGCAGCTACCGAGCTAATGAGGGTCAGCAGGGCTTTTTAAAAATTAAAAATAAAAAAGAATGTTCAAGACAGACGTGCATTGAAAAGTTGTACCTCTAGTTTATCTTCTTTCGCCCTGTGATTCTTTGGGAGTCTGCGGAAATCCTCGGTTAAGCTAAGACATTGCTGAACGTTCTCCGGTGATACAAAATCAAGAGCAATCTTGGTGCAAGACTGCAGATATAAAACATTACATATTCAGTTGCAGATCATGTCAAAACTTGAGAGTAGAATTTGCAAGAGCACATTGGCAAGTTTACCTTGAGATTCCGTACTTGATGAGGACACCCGGCAGGTATAAAAACTGCCTCTCCAAGTCTTTGTACAAATGTCCATGGCTCGATTCCTACAACGGCATATCAAAATTGAGTACGGAATACTGTAGCCATTCACACCAAAGGATTTTTAAATATAAAAAAGATAAGGCAACTCACCATACTCTTCTTTGAGCTTCCTCTTGTGTGTGTTTGTTAGATAAAATGTTTCATCATGCACAGGGTTAAAAGTCTGCATTAAGAACAAGTGTCACGAATAAATAAACAACTAGTGTCTGCACAAGCTCATTTAGAGATCAGACTAACACTAACCTTTTGAACTGGTGAACAGTATTCATGGCGAAATTCTTTGGAATGTTTTGTGAGGTATTCTTTTAGTTTTCCAACATCCTCCCTCCTGAAAATATCCCATAATGCACCTCCCGCATCATCTGTGCAGTAAATTGGGGATATATCTGCATGCTCCATGATTGTATCATTTCCATCTATGGCTTCATTCCCAAAGCACTCCTTTTTATCCTGTTCTGCATGTCTTATTTTTAAGTTTCTTATCTCCTGTTCTTGTTCTGCAGAGGGGTTAACTTCGGCAGTATGCATCAAAACATTAACCTGACAACAGCAAAAGTAAAGTTAGAGAATTAAAGAAAATTTACAGCGACATGCTAAACTTGGGGCTACTATTGATAAAGAAATCCATAGCTGCAAGTCACCGTTGAAATGGAGGGAAAAGGTTCTATCATGTAAAGAATGAAGGCTTTCTCTTCTTCTACGCGTCTTGTTTAAACAGAGAAAAAAAACATTCAAGGACTTGATGAATGTTCAGTATACACGTCGTTCTCAATTCTTAAAGTAGTGTAGTTATTTACTTACCGCATCAGACAAGTCACAATGAAGTTTTGTAACAGAATCTCCTCTGCTGAGTTCCTGTGCATAGCCATAAGCTATATATGATTTTGGGCCCATGTCAAGCTTTAAGATGTCATCAGGAAGCAACGCAGAGACATTTAGCAAGCCAGATTTCAAATTTGTGTATGGTTGAAATGGCAAAGTATTGATGTATTTGTTTCCGTGGGAAGGCAAAATATTTTCAAAGTGGTTTGAAGTAGGCCAGTCCTTTAGTTTAAGCATTTCAGGCCAAAGATTGTGATACATCCGACCTTTATAATACCCTTCAAAAAAGTCCTCAGGGCATATCTCGACCTGCAAATAAACATATATATTAGGTTTCTCGATTGATTATGATAAATGTTAAATAAAACCCACTTGATGGAGTCAATCCACTAATTTAACATTCATTTGAAGTATTTACTCTATTTCCCTTCAGAATTTCATCCTTCATTTTATTTTTGTCAAACACATACCTAGACTCTACTTTAGTTAAAACCCCAACTCCTTAGCACCAGAAATTTTATCCTTCATTTTTAGATTCCAGATAGACAAATTCAAGTAAAATACGAACATGTTTGTGTATTTATCTAGTTGACCTAACAGAATTGTTGGTAAAAAGATTTGGATCCCATAATAAAAATGCATGCCGCGGCACAAAAAGTACCAGAAGTGTAAATGATAGTCAGTTTCATAATAAAACACAGTTACAACTTACAACACTAACAGAATGGTTAGCATAGCATAGATTTGCAGTTGGAGGCATGTATTGCACTAACCTCACAGCAAGACAGACAGTCGATGGCTTTCACATTTTCCATCTCAGAATTAATATTGGTGCCATGCCCTTCAGACCACATGTGTTCTGGCTCCCAGCTCAAATGAGACATTTTGTTGAGTACCCCTTGCACAATTACAGGTTCTCCTTTTACCCAGTGCTTCTGGAAGTGCTTGAGATCATCTGGCTTCCTGTCACCTGTTATTGGACGGTATATGCAGTTGTCTGTTGAGTTTTCTCTGGTGGCAGCTTTCATTGAACTTTCACGATTAACTGAACATGAGCATTCGCATATATCTGTACTGATAATATCAGAAGGTTGTAGCTGCTTGCTCATTTGCAAAGCCAGCATTTCGAGCTTACTTAACCTATCCTTTTCAAAAATTTGTCTCAGCTTAAGAAGATGGTTACCACACCCACCAAGTTCAGATGGAGGGCAATAAATGATCCCATCAGGATTAGCTTCCCACTTGGTCGACTCAGATTGGTGATTAGGCAAACCTGTTTCTTTGTTATTGATTAAATTGGAATCAGACGATGGATCAGGATCACCATGTATACCATACCCACCAAGTTCAGATGAAGGGCAATGAATGGTTCTGTCAGGATCAGCTTCCCGCTTGATAGACTCAGATTGGTAACTAGGCAAACATGTTTCTTTGTAATTGATTACACTGGATTCCAGGGATGGATCAGGATCACCTCCATGCATATAGTCATTGCTACACCCACCAAGTTCAGATGGAGGGCAATGGACGGTTCCGACAGGATTAGCTTCCAACTTGATAGACTCAGATAGATGACTAGGCAAACCTGTTTCTTTGTCAGTGATTATCTTGGAATCGGGTGATGGATCAGGATCACCACCATGCATATAGTGAGGCTCTCTTTTAGGATAATTTACCGGTACCTCCTGACAACAACCCTCAAGACGACGTTCACGAAGCTCCTTACAACAGACGATGCATAACTCGTACGAGCAGTTTGGGCAACTTCTATGCAGATCAAATATTGACGTTCCACAATTGTCACTGTTTCACACAACAGTTTTAGACACATAGGACCAAAAAATCATTAGAAAGAAAAAACGAAACATTATTCAATAATTGACAACATCCAGTACCAGAGCACCCTCTCATCCCTCCCAGTGTCAGCTTTCTCGACACTCAATTCTGACAATTCCAATCCTGTTTGGGGAAATGATAGGATAATATTACAAAACAGTTGAAAGCGACAAGTAGCTAGTAAGTTATTCCATAGGAATCTATTTTACCTTGAATTCTGGCCTCTACTTGTTGTTCTTCCTTCTGGTCCTTGTTGAGCTGTGTCAAACATGGCAACAGGTAGTGCAACAGATAGCTGGCATATTTGCGCTTTGTTTCAGGATCAACCTCATCAACGCTGACATCAACCTCATCCAACATGACAGATGCCCGCACAAAGGAGTGGTCAATTCCTTTAGTTTGTTGTGCCGCTTTACAAGCCCTGTGTGACTTCACACCTGCAGAAGTGGGCCTACTTTTCCTTGTGCCTGATCCATTGCTATCGCATCTCCTCAAAACCGAGCTCTACAATCGGAGAAAATAAACATGGTCAGAATTCGCAAATAAGAGGCCATGACTGGGAAATTTGAGATCCCCCACAACCCAAATACAAACACACCCAACAACTCACTTATGACTTCAAACAAATCATGCAAGTCAATCATCAAACAATTTTGCAAGTGTAACAGAATGGAACACAATATACCACAATAAAGATTTGTTTATTAAAGGAACATCAAGAAATTAAATGTTCATGACTGGAAAGGACGTTTTTTTTTCTCAGCCATTCACTTACGAATTCACATAAATTGTGTAGGTCAAATTCTCCAAACAATTTTGGACAGTAACAGTAACAAAGAGTTCCTCATCGTAATCTAACGGGACGGAACAGATACCACCACATGTCACAGAAAAGAACGATGCTATGCAAACAAGGAACCAACAGAATTTCAGAAAGTTTAATGCCGAATTGCTGACCAATGTATGTACTAGGGTGGCGAGCTCAAAAGTCACAGGATCATCACCTGGGGCTCAACCTGCTTATCCTTGCCAACGCAACGCGTACAGATGCAGAGTCCACGGCAGAAGGGGCACTGCTCTCTCACCTCGGCCTCTGCCATTGTCGTGTACCTGCACGATCACAAGGTTCCCTGACGATTCCCAGAAAGAACAGGATAGGGGAGAGGCGAGGGTCGATGGGGGCAATGGGCATCATTACCTGTTCCTGACGACGCAGTAGATCCTCTGGTCGCACCTCCCGCACCGGATCATCTCCTCCGGGAGCTGCCTCACCCTCTTGCACTGGTGGCACGACCTCCTGCCCCTCCCGCCAGCGCCCCTCTTGGTCCCGGCGCCGCCTCTGCGGCTGGTGCCCGGCGCCACGTACTCCCCGTCCTGCTCCTCCCCGGTTTCCTCCGCCGCTGCTGATGCAGCATTGACACCGTCCTCCGGCGAAGGCCCGCCGGTCTCCTTGGGTAGCGCGCCCTGCTGACCGGGCCTCCTGCGCTCGGTCGCCGCCACGCGCCGCCGCTTGGGTCCCGGACCCGCGCGCCCCCGCGGCGCCGGCCTCTTGCGCCTGCCCCTGCTCTTCCTCGTGTCCCGCTCGACCGCCCAGTCCTCGTCGTCGCCGTCCTCCTCCTCAACGGCCCGCCTCTCCTCCTCCTCCTCCGCGGCCATCACCCAGCTCACCGGGCCGACCGGGAGCTCCACTGCCGCCATGGCACGGCGGCGGGACCGATCGAGAAGGGGGCGTCCAGAACCGATCCGCGCAATCTGATCAGAGAGATTCCGGACCAAAGAGGGAAAAACGGATTCGATCCACTCGCGGTGACGGGATTTGGTAGCCGGATTTAATTGGAGAAGAGATCCTTATTTATCTGCAGCGCTGTGGCCTTGGCGTTGGGCTGCGCGCTCGCTCGCGGCCGCGGGGGGCACGTGGAACGCGCGCAGGCGGGAGCGAGACCGGAGCCAGGGCGAGCGAGGGGGAAGGAAGGAAAACCCACGAGCCCGAGGCTGGGGGCCCTCCCGCGGGTTTGGCTGTTTCCGGCTTTCCGCTGCAGGTAGGTGGTGTGGTTTGGCCTGCTGCTGCAACGGTTCGAAGGCAGCCTTTCCCGTTCCGGCTTGCAGGACCTACCGAGGTCCGTTTAGATGCAAATTTGGGATGGTGAATTTGGAAGGTAGATGTCTCTTTGTAATCATTATGTTATTATAGCATTTTCGTTTGTATGTGCGAAAAATTATCCAAAAATTGATTAATTAGGCTCAAAATATTCGTCTCGCAGAGTATAACAAAACTGCATTTTGATGTGACGGGGTATCTTCTTTTTGCATAGTGTATTTGGGAGTTGCTTTTTAAAAACTTTTGGGAACTAAACAAGGCCCAAGTACGTTAAATGGCTTGCAGAATTTTTTTTTTTTTGATGAAAATGGTGACGATGATCCATCGCCGGTTTTAGCCGGAACCTTTCTACGCCCCCATAAAACCGATACGACACAAATTCGGCAAGATTTGCCCATGTACGCTGCCGCGATGGGTACGTATCGTATCCCGTTGGTATCCGTATCGTATTGCACGAGGGAGGTGAGGGTCGTCGTGTACATTCATCGCTATCCTATTCGGTTTTCATTTGCCCGTTCCTGCCAACTACCAGGCGATTAATTTTGAGTGGCTCGTTGACCACGCGAGGCGTATCGGCATGGCCTCTCAGCTCGCTCCCCTATCGCGGCGCGTCCGTTTCCTGATGAAGACCAACCATGGCGCCGTCCGCTTCGGGTCTTTACCAGGGAAGTCGTTGCGCAATTAAACGCGGGCTCAGGCACGGCGGGGCCTGACCTGACCACTGATCTCTGGGGCAGCGCGCCCGAGGAGCGCCGTGGGTCGCAAGCAAAATGGTATGGCCGGGCCAGGGAGGAAAGGAGAGCGATTCTATCCGAATCTGCAGACGCCTCGTTCGTTTGGATTGTTTCCAACGAGCCAACAGTGTTTTTCTCTCAGCGAAAACCAGCGCCAGCAACCAGCCACCAACTAGCCAGCAGTGTTTTTCTCTCAGCAAAAACCAGCGCCAGCCACCAGCCACCAGCCAAACGAACAGGACGGAGCGGATATATATCATACAAATAGATTATGTATGTACTCCCTCCGTTTCTATTTGTAGGTCGTTTTGCCATTTCTAGATGCATAGATAATATTATGCATCTAGACATACACTTATCTAAATACATAGCAAAAACTATGCACCTAGAAAAGCCAAAACGACCTACAAATAGAAACGGAGGGAGTAGTTTTTTCGTTGAAAATGGTCCATAGTCGGATCGAAACCAGTACGGAAGCAATATATTCTTACAGTAACCTTTTGTCGATATGGTAAAGGACATATGGATCAATGAAAAGAGAGGCAATACGCCATTAGGAACGATGACAATCGAAAATACGAAAGGTACGTCAATACCTACGAGGATGGGCCAAAAACACAAGTGGCCAGTAAAAAAAGAAAAGAAACAAATCCTAGACAAACTTGATTTTTTAGATAAGAGGGCAGAGTCTTGTCTCTTGTCAGAAGAAGAGATAGACATAAAACGTTGCCTTCAGAATCGCTTAGCAGAAATGCTGCGAGAAGAAGAAATTAAGTGGTACCGACGAGCAAAAGTAAAGGATTTATTAAAGGAAGATTCTAATACCAAATACTTCCAACTTGTCGCGAATGGTAGACACAGGAATACGAGAATATACCAACTCCAGGATGGAGATCGTATGCTTCGAGGGGATGATGAACTGAAAAATTACATTACTACCTATTACCAAGGTTTATTTGGTCCCCCAGAAGAGAATAATTTTCAACTGGAGGAGACTCAAATAGACGACATTCCCCAGGTCACAGCGGTTGAAAATGATATCCTAGTGTCTATGTTCACGGAGCAGGAGGTGAAGGAGGCAATTTTCCAAATGGAGCATAATAAGGCCCCAGGACCTGATGGTTTCCCAATAGAATTCTATCAGGCCTTCTGGGACTTTATAAAAACAGATTTGATGCTTCTGTTTCAGGAATTCCACGAAGGAAATTTGCCTCTACATAGTTTAAATTTTGGCACAATCATTCTGCTGCCAAAATGCAACGAGGCTATCAAAATTCAGCAATACAGACCTATTTGTTTACTGAATGTGAGCTTCAAGATCTTTACAAAAGTAGCAACGAACAGAATCTCCCAAGTAGCTCAAAAGGTTATTAGTCCGACACAAACAGCCTTTTTGCCAGGTCGGAATATTATGGAGGGTGTGGTGGTGTTGCATGAGACAATTCATGAACTCCATAGGAAAAATCAAAATGGGGTAATTTTTAAAATAGACTTTGAGAAAGCCTATGACAAAGTTAGATGGCCTTTTGTCAAACAAACCTTGAGGATGAAAGGCTTCTCTCAAACATGGAGAAGTTGGATTGAGGCTTTTACTCAAAAAGAACACGTAGGTATTAAAATTAATGACCAGGTGGGGCAAAACTTTCAAACTTGGAAGGGCCTAAGACAGGGGATCCTCTATCACCCATCCTCTTTAATATTGTTGTGGATATGCTTGCAATTATTATCAACTAGCATGAACGCACGTGCGGCACGCACGTTTATTGATGACACATATGTACCAAAATAATATTACTTGGTAAACAGACCAGTTGTGCGAAGTGTTTTTAAAAATACTTTATATTCGCTCTCTTATGTATAGAGAGCTTTAGATATTCTCAAATGTAGATGCACATCATCTTTGAGATAATTATTTTTTATTTATATGGAAAAGACTCTCCAATCTATTGTTTATTAGCAATACGGGGTAATTGTCTATAGACGTGGTTACAAATGTGGGTATATCATGAGCAGGTGGGTCCGCGTGGGTATGGGTAGAGTCTTAGGTGAAAAAAGTTTCACATTTTGCACTGTTTTTCTACATTTTCCCACGTCTTCCCACGTCCTACGACCCGACAGGTGGGTCCTCTGTGAGGGGCGGGTGTGGGTATATTGGGTGAGAAGTGTTTTCAATTCTCTAGGATCCTTTTATTATCAATAGAGCAAAAGATGAGGAGCTGATTTCCGGGGTTGTGCCACATTTAGTGGATGGAGGACTCTCCATCTTACAATATGCAGATGATACAATTCTCTTTATGGATCATGATATGGCTAAAGCAACAAACTTGAAATTATTATTATGTGCGCTTGAGCAGTTGTCTGGTCTTAAGATTAACTTTCATAAGAGTGAGGTGTTCTGTTTTGGGCAAGCTAAAGAGTGTGAGCAACAATATACCGAGCTTTTCGGGTGTAAGTCGGGCTCCTACCCTTTTAGGTACTTGGGTATTCCGATGCACTATAGAAAACTTAATAATTTAGACTGGAAAGCAATAGAGGAAAAGTTTGAAAGGAAATTGAGTAGTTGGAAAGGAAAGTATATGTCAGTAGGCGGAAGACTGATGTTAATTAACTCTGTCTTAACTAGCTTGGTGATGTTTATGCTATCTTTTTTTTAGGTCCCGAAAGGGATACTAGAAAAGTTGGACTATTTTAGATCACGATTCTTTTGGCAATCTGATGAACATAAGAGGAAGTATAGATTAGCCAGATGGAATATCCTATGCCTACCAAAAGAATTTGGTGGACTAGGGATCAAAAATTTAGAAGTACAAAATCAATGTTTGTTGAGTAAATGGCTGTTTAAACTCATAAATGAGGACGGTTTATGGCAGCAGATGTTGAGGAATAAGTACTTACGGTCGAAAACTATTATGGAAGTAGAGAAAAAACCCGGGGATTTGCATTTCTGGTCGGGTCTGATGAAAGTGAAACAAACCTTTACTAGCTTTGGTTCTTTCCATTTAAATGATGGCAAACAAGTCAGGTTTTGGGAAGATAAATGGTTGGGCAATTTCACTCTTAGGCAATAGTACCCGTCTCTGTACCACATTGCTAGGAAGAAGAATGACACAGTGGCTACGGTCTTTTCCAGGATTTTCTCTTAATGTGTCCTTTAGGAGATCATTAGTAGGACCGGACCTAAATTCGTGGCATCATCTGATTGGTCGTATTAGTCATATACAGCTAAATGATAGGGCAGATAGCTTTAGGTGGAACCTTACTCAGTCTGGCCTATTCACTGTCAGGTCTATGTATATGGCTCTTATTAGCAATGGTAACGCACAACGTAATACACAAATATGGAAGATAAGAGTTCCACTGAAAATCAAGATATTTACATGGTATTTGAAAAGGGGGGTCATTCTCACGAAGGATAATTTAGCCAAGCGTAATGGGAGCAAACTTTGTACTTTCTGCTCTAGTGAAGAAACGATTCAACATCTCTTTTTTGATTGTCATATGGCAAGATTCCTCTGGAGGATAGTACAGATTGCTTTCAATATATGAATACCCAATAGCTTTAATTATATTTTTAATAACTGGCTTGTAGGGGTAAATGGAAAGCAAAAGAATCAACTGTTAGTCGGTGTCTCGGCGTTATGCTGGGCATTATGGTTCAGTAGGAATGATATTGTTTTTAATAGATCTCCGATGAAAACTTATTTGCAGGTACTATTTAGAGAGACGTATTGGCTCCGGTTCTGGGCGCAGCTACAACGGCATGATCAGGACAGAGACGAAATAAGAGATGCATGCCCTGCATTGGAGGTGTTGGCTATGCGTTTGTTTGCTCACTATGGATGGAGGTTTAGCAATAGGATTGCAATGTAAATCTCTCATCGAATTTTACGGTGTAGTTTTTTGAACTATAAGTGAGCACACGGAAGTGCTGTTGTTTTGTAACTAAGACCGTAGCCCATGTGGTCAAGACCGGATTGTTTTTAATCCATTATCTAAAAAGGTATGATGTTGAGTAGCTCATTTTTAAGCTAACATGCGTTATATCTATGGATGGAGGGAATACTTCTAAACTAAAACCACATAACAACAATATAATATGGTACTATTGATCAACCACATGTTGTCCGTTGAGGCACAAGGGCTAGAGCAATTGTTCGGCACCCGGTGTTCGCGATTGATACAAAGACTGCAGATTAATCAACTATTGCCCTAAACACATGTTGTTTAAATAGTGGTATATCCTAGAGTAAATTGCACCCACCATACAATAACTTGTATATTCGTATCATTTTTATCCAACAAGTAGCAAATTATTCAAATAGATACATCAACTTGTTCAATATGCGCGTATACGGTCACATGCATGTACTCTATGTAAATGTATTTTGCTATCATGGCCGGTGACATAGATGGTTTTATACATGGAAATCCCTTCCAAACTGTTGATTGGCTGAAAATATTTAATCTCCGGATGCTAAACAAATACTTTTACTTGCGGTTTGTTATCACATACATATGCATATGTCTCTCATTTTCTTTAATCTTACAAGCACAGCTTTGATCCATATGCAATACGTAGTTAGCAAATGCAAACATCTCACTTGCTTTTTATTTTTCTCTATGCAAGCAATCAGAAGATGCTGCAGCTGGAGTCCAATAAAATATAAATAGTTAATCCAACATATGAGTCTACCAAGTCTACTCGTGTGAATACTTCGGATCCCTTTCAAACAGCAAACATTTTTCATTCATGTGTGAACTCCATGCAATCTGAAATTATAATGAGTACGTATATACTTCCGTGCCAGTCTTTACACTTCACTGAACAATTTGCTACCTTATTTCCCTCGTTGCCAAATTATTTAATATTTACAAAGACACTTTCTTGAACTATATTTTACTATCAATGCATGGTTACAATGTAGATGAGAAGCCAGGAGAGAGAGAGAGAGAGAGAGAGAGAGAGAGAGGTGCTAATATGCATAGAACCGTCCACGTCATCTGTTAAGGGGCAAAATACATCTACTTGGCATACATGTGACTTGGCACATTTTCGACAAGTTTGTGCAATTATTTGCACGATTTGCTACTTGTTGGACCAAAGTGATACAAGCATACAAGTTGTTGTATGGTGGGAGTAATTTACTCTATATCCTATTATAAGTCTGAGATAATCCAGTTCAATTATCGGATAACCCATATCTATCCACGTGGATATAAAAACTCTTCTCTATATTCTCACATTTTGGTTTCGGATTTGGATCGAATGTAGAATTCTTCTCATTTTCACGTTTTGAGTCTCGGCTAAAGTCCAGCACATCAGGACTCTTGTTTGGATGAGCTAGTGCTAAAGTTTAGCACTTTTGCATATTAGCACTTGGATCCAAACAAACTCTTTGATATACATAATAGAATATAACAAAGAGAAAATCATATGAATTCTGATTCATGAATGATTTTACCCTATCTTCACATGTCTACTACTCTCTCCATCCTATAAAACAAATCATTATAAGATTTAAAATTTATTAAAAAAGCCATTCTAGCCTATTTAGTGAGTATATACATGTGAGAGTAACGGTTAATTAGTACAAGAATAGCCGTCAACCCGTGCATTCGCACGGGGGTACACAGATGCGCCTGCTATTTTTTTTTATTTTAATGCATTTATATTAGTCACATTGAATGAACGTATACTCCGTATGATTTATTTTTGTATTTTAAGGAGAGAATATAAGATGTATTTTCATAAAATTTGTTATTGTTGATGTCAATATATGACCATTGTCATGATTCTTGAAATATAGCTATCTTAAAGTTTTACTCAAGTCAAACTATATTAGGTTGACCAAATTTATATAAAGATATATCAAGATCTACATCACTAAATTAGTACCAATGGATCAACAATGAAATTTATTTTCATGCTGTACTTGTTTTAGTGTCATAGATGTGAATGTTACTGTATTCAATCATTAACTAACAATGGAATTTTAAGTTTCCTTGAACTTCTTTTCCTATTGGTCTCAACTTTACAATTGCAGATTTGACACTCACTCTGATATTCCTCGTGTACATGTTCGTCTATCTTTCATTTCTAGCTCTTGGCTAAAGTCAAACTCCATTATAAATGAATTTATAATTTAGTTCCTTTAAGGATAAATGCATGGCCTTACATTCTTCCTTTTCCTAGAATCACATGGCAATTTCATCAGATTCTATGATTAAGCTATATCTTGAGACACTCATGCTGATTAGAGCAAATTATTTTCTCGTGATGACCAGGAAAATAAATTGATACTCATCAGACTGCCAAATAGAGAGCTATGTAGTTTTCCTTTGAATTATACATCTTCCAATGAAAATGTTTACAGATGTAGGCATAAGAACAAAAATCCATTGATTTTGTTTGCTTTTCATGTATGTTTCCAGGAGCTGGTTGTTGTATGTGTCTGTCATTGTTTCCCTATGTGTTTCACATTCAGGAGTTATTACAAACCAACTTTGTATGTACAATATGTCGAATCTTCCATATGCACATAGCTTGTGATGATCTAATTTTTCATATATATTGTGGCTTTAATCATCAGAGCCAAGTAGGATTAGCTCTAACCTATCCCACAAATTAGTTGTAAAACTATTTTTTAAAGAAGAAGATTGCGTAGGTTTATCTGCAGCAATTCTTAAAAATCTACTCTGAGCACCCATTACATATGTATTATGTTATATATTACAAATTCTTGGAACAAAATAAAACTTGAAATGTGGGTGCAGCAGATTCTAGGATTTACGTACCAGGCCCAACCAAAGTCCTAGGACGATATGCTTGGTGGAGTGCTTGTATGATCAGCAAATGTGGCGCATGCCTTGATCAGCTGGCTGCACATGACACTCCGCATGCTTCGCATTCAGGTTTGCTTCAAAGGATAGGTGCGTGCTCCTGCATACATAATAAATTAATAATAAAAATTGCATCTTTGCATACAAACAGCACGTTGTATTTTTCCACATAGAGGAACCGAAAAGATTCTACAAATTTACTGTGTCCATGGCCGATCTCGCGAGAGAAACTGCTACCTCAACTCCTGTCTTGCAACAAAATTAAATAGTTAGTTCGGTTCTAGATATAAGAGCTGCTAACGCACAGGGAAGAACCTTAAAGTGTTTCAGATCGTGAGAAAATTGGAGCTTTCGGGGCTGGTGATTAATACGCAAAGGGTGAGCCATTAGGCCACCACTCATCGTTGCCGAATCTGCCATTGAACTACTGCATGGAGAGTAGACATCCGAGGCAGATCGCTACCTGATTCTAAGGGGAGCGACGTCGCGTGTAGACGGGAGGGGCGGCGGCTCTTGGACGTGAGGAGGAGCGGAGACGTGGATTGGATAGTTAAGGGTACATTTGGTATTTTAAATATATTATATATATATATATATTTAGTGATTAATTTAAATTATTTTTATAATGGCAGAGGTGGGTATTTTTTTACAAAACATAATAGATCTAAGGGCTATGATAATTACAACTACCGCCGGATTGATGGCTAGATGTTTCTGATTTTTGTGAGAATTTTTTATTTATCTTTTTTTTCTAGCGCTTCTCGCGAGGATTAACGTGGAAGCTCCAAAAGGAGCCTCCAATTAGTAATAGTAAGATATGGTTAATAAATATGAACAATGGTAACTTTCAATTTATTATGAAATCTCTCGAATGACTTGTTTTTTTTATGGAGGACGTACTCTAAATCTACGTGGATCTGAGACTACAGTACTATACATCTACAGCTGTTCCACAAGATGAGGAACAGCAACCTCATCAGTGAAAATCCCCTGCAGACACTAGCTTCGCAATGCAGGACGCCGACCTGTGCTGCTCGGGGAGCGTCCTCCACCATGCCACAAATGACGAGCTCCCCATGAACACGTCCTTGCCGAGACTTCCAGAATTATACCATCCCTGCGCATCGCTCTCGAGCTTGACCACCCGATCCCTCAGGTCCTCGAACGCCCTGCCGTCGACCATCTCGGCCTGGAGCTCCTCGACCACAGCCCAGAAGCATGACTCGAGGCTGGACCCGGCGGTGGCGCGCTGCAGCTGCTCGTGCCACTTCTGCGTGTACTTGTACCGCCGCGGCCGCCCCTTGGAGAGGTAGGAGCCTGTGTCCTCGTTCTTGGAGTGCCGGTAGTAGTTGGCGATGTCCAGCGGCTCGACCAGGCGGCGGAACTGCGTGCCCAGCCTCACCCACTCCTCCCGCGCCTCGAAGCCGTCCGGCAGCTCGCGCCTCCGCAGCATCTCGATGATCTCGTCCCAGAGGCCGGCCAGCTCCAGCCTCCGCACGTTGGCGTTGAAGTCGTGCACCTCGCGCTGGAGCTTGAAGGAATCGTAGTAGCTGACGCCGCGGAGCTCGCATGTCCTCTTGTACTCGTTTAGGGACCTGTGGGCTTCCTGGATCTTTTGGCAGCTTTCGTCAATCTTTGTTTGGTTTCTCTGCCTTTGCTTCTCCCATTGCGCAGCTGCAGAAAGGTGCAGTACAGCTTCCTTGCTCTGTGATAAAAAAAGAGAGAGACTTTTACATTAAAACATTTGGGAATCTGGAAATGGTGAGTTGGTGACCAGAGATTGCTTATTTGAACATGACGAAAACTATGAAAAATAAACTTTTTAGATAATTACAATTTAAGGTAGGATAGAAAATGTTTCTGTGTTGGGTTGCATTGTAGCACATGATGAAACCCAACTTTAGTGGATTGCTAATTCCTTATCAAGTTTGAATACACAGAGCATGTTCGCTATTGCGAAGAAAATGCTAACTAAGGAAGATATCTGCATGGCAAAAAAAGAGAAGGAAATGATGGTTTACCAGTTCAATGCTTCCAATTGCCACTCTGTCTGTCTGCCTACCAGGAATAGTTGATGAGATCGCTCCTAGGTAATCCACACAAACTATATCCGGCATGCACTGTTTAATTGGTTCGTACTGCCAATGAGCACTTAAACTTCTAGCAGCAGCATCAAGCACTTGTTGTTGGGGCTCCAACTGAAGGCAGTAAAATAATAGCTGTAGTACAGCATCTGAATTTGTGAGAACAATCAGTTGCTCGGTGCTTGTCAAGAAATGATAAGTCCCACAGGGTCTGTAAGGGGAGAGATCAATGAAGGAAGTCAATGTTCCCAGGATTGAGCTAGTGCATCCCATGAAAGAACAGGCCTCATAGCTGGCAATAGAGAGTGTGCTTCTCAGTAAATTTTCATAGTACTGAGGTATGACAAGAGACCTTCCAGCAGGTGAGTTGTTTGGTGTTTGAGGAGACAACCAATCCAGAACAGCTTGAATTTCTTCTCTAAAGGATGCAAGTGGAGTCAGTGGTATGCGTGGGACAATGTCTAGCGGAAGAAGGAAATGCAAAATACACTGCGACCAGCCCTCTCTTCTAACAGCATGATTGAAGATATTGTCTCCAATAAGAGGAGCCCCAAAAGTCACACAGAATGGGTGTGCTTGATTAACACTTCCCTGTCTAGTGCACTTCTCAAGAAACCATATAGCAGCAAGGGTGGCTATTGAACCTCCTGATGAATGGCCTGTGAATACTACACGCTTCTCTTCAGCAACAGCTCTCGTTACCTGTATTTCAATGGGGGAGTTATCCTTTTGTTCACTTAGGTGAAAAACATAGATAAATGCAATATCTGTCTGCATCTTCAAGACAGTATAATTCTGTATGTTATGGTGTAAAAGTTATATTACTGGAATCAAGAATATGAAGGACTATGGTAATTGCCAAAAAGAAAGGGGAAGGGAACATGAACTGTTACTCAATTTGTTATCCAAAGCAACACAATATTGGTGATCATGATACAATGCATAACTAAGATACTGGAAGGCTAGGGCTGAAAAATTGAAGTGGCAACGTGAATACGTGATGAAACTACTTTGTAGCCACATTAACAAGTATGCCAAAAATTAAGGATTTTTTTTACTAATTCCTGAACTCTCATCAGCTCTCCTTCAGTGCTTTATAAGCTCAAGGCAACCCTTAAATAACCACAAAGCACTGTGGGAAACGAACATTTGCTAAAATATATATATATTTTTTTTTTGCAGCTATGTGCCATTTCTCGCATAGTCCAAGCCTTAGTCAAGCACAGACCTGTGAAACAAATATGTTTGACTCAGAGTTGAGTTTGCTGTTTTATTTGCAACCTCATTACTTTATTTATGGTCCCCCACCTCTTTCATCTAATCTGTGGTATGTAATGTGAAGAGTAAAATGCACTAGGGGTCCATCAACTTGTAAGGAGGTATCACTTAGGTCCATCAACTCTGAAAGTGCATTTTTGGGTCCATAAACTTTTTAAGTGATTCACCATAGGTCCATACCCCTTCGTTTATGTTTGTATTTTACAAAAACCTCCCTCTATTTCTTTTTCTTTCACATGGACGGCCTTGCGCCGCCGCTCAAGCAGACCAGCACCAGCTCGCCGTCCCCGGACACCAGCCGACGCCCTCATGGCCCTCCCCTTCGTCTTGCCGCTAGCCCAACAGCTTCACCTCATGCTAGAACGCACGGGCGGCTACCCCTTCTCGTCCATCTCCACCCCTCCCGATCTTCCCCTTGGCAATGGCGTCTCGGCCGACGGCAACGCACGGTGGTGAGGCGGCGACAGCAAACTGGCCTTCCCCAGCAGCTTGGCTCTACCTCAGCACCTTCCACTCGCTCTAGAACACGCGCTCGGCTATCTTTTCCCCTTCTTCTCCTTCTCTTCCCCCACTCCGACACGACGCGGCAGCGCGCATGCTCTGCGGCTTTGGCTCGGATGGTGTGCTCTCGAGCTTCACTGATGCCTAGTGAAGCACGCTGCTTGGTTGGATTGGGTGGAGAGGCCGTGGTTGGGTGAAGCGGCTTGGATACTTCTCCGCGGCGGCGACAGGCGATGCGGCAGGGCAGAGCGGCGCGCGGCTGTGGTGGGAGGGGGCAGGGCGGAGCGGCGGCATGGTGCACGGCGGTGGTGGGAGGGGCAGGGCGCGCGGCGGTGCTGGCCTGGCCGCGGCCACCTCAACGGCCCATGCCGGCGAAGAGTGAAGCCGTGAGGGCGGCGGCTGGTGTCCGGGGACGGCGAGCTGGTGCTGGTCTGCTTGAGCGGCGGCGCAAGGCTGTCCATGTGAAAGAAAAAGAAATAGAGGGAGGTTTTTGTAAAATACAAACATAAACAAAGGGGTATGGACCTATGATGAATCACTTAAAAAGTTTATGGACCCAAAAATGCAGTTTGAGTTCATGGACCTATTTGACACTTCGCTACAAGTTAATGGACTAACGGTGCATTTTACTCTAATGTGAAGTAAACTATTTTCTTTTCTTTTCTGTGAAACTATTTTCTTTTCTGTCAAGCACAGACCTGTGAAGCTATTTTCTTTTCTTTTCCAGCAAAAAAGGGTGAATTGAGAACTTTGCAAAAGAAATATCAGATCAGCAACCAGCCAAAAAGACATTCTGGTGACATACACTGTCCACTAGAGGACACGGAAGAAACAAGTTGAAATCAAGCACTCACTCCACATTCCCGTGCTCTATCCCTGATCCACATTCCCACCCCTTTAATTAGACAAACACACTAAAATCCACTGAGGTCAATGTAACTGCAGAGTCCATGTTACATTTACTGGCTGATGAGCTGAAACTAACATACACATGAACGCGGATTTGATATTTCAAGACAACAGCAATGGCAGCAATTGAATCTTCCTTGCAGTTAACGCACTGTAAATTCAACACATGCATTTCATACTACAAAAGGAAGCGGGTTTTCCATAGATAATTGATCCATAGATAATTGATCCATGGAAAGTATCCTGGAACGATCAGCTCTTATAGTCTCATCAGGGATTCGTACTACAAATATCATTTCCTGTAGCAGCAACAAGATCTCGGCACAACGAGTCACATCAAGCTACAAGGTGCGAGCTCGATAAGCCGGGGCATGATTCACTGACCTCGGACTGGAGCGGCGACCCGTCGAGCAGGCCGCGGAAGGCGGCGAGGAAGGCGGCGTTGGCGCGCGCGGGGACGCCGCTCCCGACGGCGCGGAGCGAAGGGAACAGCGCCGGGTCCACCTCCGCGTCCCCGAACGGCTGGCGGGCGCCCTCGGCGGAGGAGGGCGGCACCCAGTCGGCGGCGGACCAGGAGGGCTGGAAGGCGAAGGCGGCGCAGGGGTAGGGGTGGGACGCGTGGTGCACCTGGAAGGAGCAGGCGGAGGCGGCAGGCGGGGCCGGGGAGGTGGTAGGGAAGGAGAGCGCGGCGCAGTGCGCGACGAGCAGGCGGTCGTCGTCAGACAGCACTGCCGCCGCGCGCTGCGGCGGCGGCGGGGTGTCCGTCGGCATCGCGATGGGGAGTGGTGCACCGGAGCGCTTGCGGAGGCGGAGGCGTGGAGCTGCTCTGAGCACGGAGACCTGAGGGCGGAAGCTGAGCTCAGGTCGCTGGGTTGACTTGTCGTCGATGAGCTGCTGACCAATGACCGTGCGCCACGACGTGGCTGGTACGGCAACAGCAACGGCCAATGGCCGTGCTCGAGGACTCGAGGTCAGCACGCATGCTTGCAAGTTGGAAATGAGCTCATCTCGGATTTTTTGTTCGAGCACATATACTCATATAGGCCGTCTCCGTGTTGGCCAAAGCCTATTGAAAGTAGACTTTGCGATATCAGATTTTTGTTGCCGAGTTTACACAATTCGAAGTCGAGAGCCAAGACCAGCTTGGAGTCCAAAATATCTAAAGCTCTTTTGCAATTCAGCAAAGCCTACTGTATTTCTTTAGTTTCAAGCTCCCCTCGTCGGCAGTAGGTCGCTTGTAGTACTGTAGTGTGCACGGCGATGCTTTCAGCCGTGCAGCAAATGAATTTTACAAGCTAAAGGCGGATCGATGCCTGTACATGTACAAGCATTTGAGTTTCTTTGACTTCACTTATTAAAAACAATTTCAACAAGTTATTGCACGTACAGTATGTTAAGATTCTAATTACAAGTGTAAGTGTTTTCGACAATAGACGGTTTCCGGTCACACGTTTTTTACTTGCAAATTTTGTAAAAAATATAATATTATGAATGTACTTTTTTATGAGGAATCTAACATAAACTGTGCAGTGTGAATCTATATATTTTTTTTTCATATATTCATGGGCCAAAGTTAACAAAAGTTGAGGGGATAGAAACCTGAAACAACCTGCATTTGCAATCCGAGAGAGCATATGTCCCAAATACGCCAAACACACTAAAGAAACTAACCGAATGATATACACCGAATAATGCAGTGGACCAAATCAACCGAATGCTGAGGCTATTGTTAAGAACTCCCTCCGTTTTGTTTCAAATTATAGTTCGTGTGACTTTTTTTACTCTAAGTTTGACCGCTTGTCTTATTCAAAATTTTATGCAAATTATCATACTCTTTTTTTTGGCTTGCTTTATTAACAAAAATTCTTTAAAGATGACTTAAATTTGATGGTCAAACTTGTGGTAAAAAAATTAAACAACTATAATTTGAAACTGGAACGGAGGTAGTAGCTGCGGTGCAAACTGAAGAAACCAGTCCTCACTGGACGCCGGCCTTGCATATTGCAATTTGCCCCTGCAGATGCCAATTTGGTTCACCAGAGAGTACGCAGAGCAGCGACAGTTAAAAGTGTGCATGATACAGGAGACCCAGAACCAGCTTGATCCCATCTATCTCAGAAATGTTATTCGTTCCTTGTATTCCTATGCATATATATATAGACATAATGTGCATTATTTTCTGCTACATCATCCTAAAGAAAAGAAACCGCAAAGACCAGGTCAGAGCCATCTGCTTGTCACCCTACCCTTATACAAACTATAAAACAAGACCTATAATATGAATCCACCAAGTTCATAATGAACAGCAGAAGAAGTGCAATATCCTATCCTTCACATCATCTTGATCCAAAGTATCCAATGACTGATATAATACCTCGGCGGAAACAAAATTTGTGCCAGAAATATTCAGTCTCACACATTGTTTGGCTGTTACAGAAGAATTCTCAGTGAGATACAAAAGGCAGCATGAAAAAAGAAACAGTCAAACAGAAGTGGTAAAAGGGCTGGTCACTTCAAATTATACTTTTCTATAATCACACGCTTGTAACAGTTACCTCAAGAATCGAGATACTGGGACAGGCTAGGTGAAGAATGGATAAGCCCTGAGCCCGAATATGACAGTGCATACTCTTCTATATTCTCTAACCTGAAAGTTATCATACACACGTAGTTAGAACCTACTGTCCATGAAACTCGTCCAAACTTATTAGTATCACCACTACCCCCCAACTGAAGCATACCTGTAAAGATAATTGACCATGATACCTCCACTTTGTTGAATACCCTTCTCTGATTGGTCGGCCATCCAGTTTATTCTCTCAATCATCTGCCAAAACAGCTAGTGTTGTTATGTGAAGCCACCAGATTACTTCATAGAGCTAATACAGTAATACTCTTACAATTAACCCCAAAATTTATGAATAAAAAAACAGCATCAATGTCTTGCATCAGTAAAAAAACTGCTAGAGTATGACATTACAACTTGGTTCTTGGAAACTTATTTGTCTTTTTTCCTGGCATAGGTAAACCAGACAAAAGTTTCTGTCTTTAAATGCCACAAAACCATATCTGCTCCTCAGCATTTAAGATTTGAAATTGAATTTGTGACATTGGTTAACTTACTGCTCCATTTTGCAAGTGAAAATTTCCAACAGCATCTAAAGCTTTTCCTCGGATTTTTTCTCTGGCAAGATACCTGTACATTATAACAAAAGACTATCAACAGTTGCAATTTATATATGGCGTTCCACCTACTCAGAAAATAAACTATTGCACCAACAGAGGAAGTTCCTTTTTTTTTTTTGCTTACCTTGCACACAAATGCATTAGAGGAGATTTCAATGCGGCAGATAATTGTTCAGACTTTACCCACTGACTTGTTTTCAGTATATCATGCAATAGTTCAATTCCTTGTTTCCCGTGAGCTTGTTCACTGCAGTGACAGTAATAAAACAGATGATCAAAGATCATGAAGCAAATTTCAGATTTTGCATTTTTCAAAAAAGAAACTTTCAGATTTTTACCCTCTTTCTATGTTGAACAGCTACAAACATAAAAGATGAGTTGATGGATTACAGAAAACACTATGCGCTTATCCAAAAAAAAAACATTTAAAGTCTCCGGAAAATCAAAATGTGTGGATTTAATGGGTATTAGCTTCCAAAAGCAAGGGGGAACTCAGAAAAGTACTCCCTTTGTTTTTAAATATATGACATTTCAAGCTGATTAGTTCATTTCTTAACTACTTAGCTAGTGTTTTTAGATATATCATTTAGAACATACCAATTAGTTCATTTACGTCATATAATGAAAATGGAGGGAGTATAAAACAAGAACATTTGCTGAAAACAGGTGAAGCTCAGTTTGCAACATTATCTTGAAATGGAACATACATGGCATCATGAATCATCTTCTCTTCATCGGGAAGAAGGATGGACTCTCTGAAAGTAGAGCTAGCTCCTTCTAATGAATTCTCCTCATGAGATTCTGTCTCTGCTAATTTTATTTGGGAGGCCAGTTTAGCACGGAGCCATTGCATGAAACCAGGGATTGGGCTAAGTGTTGCAAAAATCTGCATGAAGCATCAACAAAGAAGTATATGATGTTTGATGTGTCAGTAAACATAGCTAACAGCTTAACATAAGCTTAGAAGTCTGGTGAATTATTCATTGTGTTAAAAAAAGTGATTTTACAGGAAACTGTATGTACTACAGCTTTAAGCAAAACAATCAATGGACACTCATAGAAGCAGAAAGCTATTTCATTTGCAGTGATCAGTATATATAGTGAAAATAAGTGAAGATGTGCATAAGATAGTGATGATTAGTGCTACATATTAGAAGCGGTACCTGTACTGAAGGCATATCTCTTCTCAACATGTCAATCACACGCTTGAGAAGAAACTTTCCCAGATTAATACCTGATAAGCCAGGCTGGCAATATTAATAGATGATCAGTTCTAGACTTCTAGGCACCTGTTGGTTGGTCATGCTAGTGCCTATCACGGAACTAAATTTGTTATCTTTAGGAACTTTATTTACCTGAGTAGATGATATTGAGTAAAACAGTGCACAGCTGGCTTCAGATTCAGGAGTCGGGGGGTCATCCCACAAGACCTCCTAGTATAGTAAAAGAAGAACATAAGGTACGGTGCAGCAGCATACTAATTTAGTCAAATATAACTATGACAGTTAATAACCTGTATAGATGCAGCCATATCTTTGTGTAAAGCAACTTCGATGAAAATCAGGGGCTCCCCTAATGTTCACAAAGGCAGTAAGAGCACTCAGAGAAAGTAACTGCAATTCAGGAAAAGTCATCCAGTACATAGCTAATCGCTGCACTTAACAACCACCTATGTATTTGATGTCATGCACTTCTTTCATCCTTATGTAAAGTAATGGTACATGTTAGGAAAATGGCTACTAACTTATAAAACTAGATATGCATATCTGGTTAGGCACACTTGCAGAGTTATTTGAAACTTGGAAGAATAGTTTCGGCTGCAGCATCAACAGTGTGCAGTAATACTCAGCAGCAAGGCACAAACAGTCAATCTGACCTGGTATTGCCGGGTGGAAGTAGCCAAAGCAACGGTGGCCAACACCCAATCTTCTCTTCAAGTCTATCAGATTCCTGATTGGATGCACTGCCTAAACAATGAAAACAAAAGCATAAGTTGAAACACCACAGTAACAATTCAGGCTGCGCCAAATCAAATCAACAGGGAGTCGGCGACTAACTTCATATGCCACAATCTTCTCTAGCAAGGAGGCAGGATCATCCCAGGTTATCTGGTGGAGCGTCAGTGCCGCAGGGCTGAGCCAAGTCACCAGTTTCTCCTTCAAGTACGAGTCCAAGGCGCGCAGTGCTGGAGCATTCTCCTCCCTGCATTGCGAAATTGGGATCGCCAAGGCCTTAAATCCCCAAGTTTCTCATAACAACAGCAGCAAAACATGGCAATGGCAATCAATCTCACCCCAGCAAGGCGAGGAGGTCGGCGCGGAGCACAGCGAGGAGCTTGAGTCCACCGGGCTGCGCGTTCATGGCCTCGAGGAATCCGGCGTACCGGGGCCGCAGCGCGTCCCTGAGCCCTCGCTCCATCCGGTACAGCGCCGCAGCGGCGCCCTCCTTCCCCTCCTCCGCCCCCGCGTCATCCCCGCCTGCCGCCGCGGCGGAGGCGACGCTCATGTACTGTCTCATGAGGTCCCGGACGCGCGCGCGGGGCACGTCGTAGTCGGTGGCGAGGGAGCGCAGGACCTCGCGGCGCCCGCCGCGGTCGAGGGAGCGGTACCCGTCGGAGAAGCGGTCGAGCGCCGCCGGGGGCGGGGAGGCGGCCGTGGCGGCGGCATGGAGCCAGTGGCGGACGGAAGCCGCGGGCGGGGCGGCGGGGTCGGGGTCGGTGGGCGGTGAGGTGTCAGCGTGTCCCGATGAGTCGGTATCGGTAGCCAGTACGACTGTACGAGCCCTTCTTTGCCTTCTTTTGAAGGAAACGAACAGTTTAAAAGGGGTGTTTGGAGTTTTGAACGGCCGGATTGCTCGAAGAAATTTAAAATTTCGTTTAAAATTGTACTCAAATATGACGGCACGAAGAATGGAAAGCGGAAAAAAAATTAACAATAGCTTGAGGCCCTGTTTGTTTTCATAGTGCTAAAGTTTAGCACAGCACTTTTTTACTAAATTTTAGCAGATTGGATCCAAACAGGTGTGCTAACAGGTGTTAAAAGTGACCTGCTAAACTTTAGCACTATGGAAATCCTTAGCACCTCAAAGGGGTGCTAAACTTGCTAAAAGTGCTTTCTGGTGGGTATTTTCCACCTAGTACACCTCCCACCTAGTAAATAAAGGTAATTTGGTCTTTCATTCATCTATGTGCTAAACTTTAACACCACTATCCAAACACCTCAGCTGCTAAACTTTAGCACTCCAAATTTAGATGCTAAACTTTAGTATGTGCTATACTTTAGCAATTTGGTTTCCAAACAGGGCATGAGTAATGGATGGTGCTACTGAAAGCAGTAAACCCACAAAAACTACCGAAATACATTTTTCCTTTGTGCCTAGGGTTGGAGGATTATTAAACACTAAATTACCACTATGGGTTCTTGAAAATTGTGCCTATTCTTATCTTTTCCAGTTTGAAAATGAAACCTGTTCCGTCGACCAGTTTTTAGAAGGAAAATTTTCATTTTACTCCCTCCATCTATTCACTTGTTCCTCCTACACCTTAACCAAAATACTGGCTTAATTTAATCCCTCCAACTATTCACAACGGATTAAAGTAACCCTAAAGTAAGATTGTCAACCAAATTTGACTAGGCGGCGTGAGTTTGACCGTAAAAAATCTCGTTTTGACCACACGTATTCACATCGGACGTGGAGTCTGTTTCTTTCGGCCAGAACCGATGCAGAACGAGCCGAAGCCGCTGGCTCCGACTCTCCCACGCCTGAGCCAGCTCCCAAGCCCGTGCCTGAGCCACCTTTACCGTCGATGGCTCCCGGCTCCCCTCATTTTTTTTCGAAAAGGAAGCTTTATTGATCTTAGACAATTACATCGAGATAATACAATTATATAAGATCCAACCTGGCTTCTGCATAACTAAGATGCACACAGCCAATGAAAAAAAACACAAAAAGAGAGCACCATGACCTAGCAAACTACCACAAGCGTCTTCATCTTCATCCGCATCACAAACCAAAGCAACTCTTGGACTATGGAGTAGGCTCCCTATACAACGTCTCCAACGAGGAAACGGCACGCGCACATGCCGATATTGTAGTGACCCAACCAACTAAGGCCAGATCAAATGTTTTCACGAGGGAGTAATTCATCTTAATCCAAACAATGCATTCAACAAGGTCACTGCCAGGTTCAACCAATTAAGGTCGGACCTTAGAATTTCTTCCCGGATCCGATGAATTAGTACCAAGTCACAACGTGTTGCTTCCTCCTTCTTACCCGGCCAATACTTCCATATAGACCAGCCCTGACCCACTTTAAACGGCCACGAACTCCAAATCCGGCAGATCATCTGAAATTCGGAACCTGAGATACCATGCTGCAAAGTATCCGCTGGATAACCGTGCATAATCCATCAGGAATAAATTACAGATGAAAATCCATCTTTGAGTAAGAGAATCCGCGAACGAAACCAAGGTGACTCATGTCTCTTGGTCTATATGAAAGGAAATGGCGAAATTGAAGATGTCCTCACCATATGTAGTTGCAAAGTCTGGCACTAGTCTTTCCATCGTGAAGCCTGGGGGCCTGACCGCCGAAACGCCGAGTTCCCCCTCCTCCATCCACTGCCGGCGACTAGCACAAGCGCCGGTGACGTCAGGATGGATGTGGTTGTATATAGGCAATTCTATTGTTACAGATAGGCAATTACATTGTTATACATGCATTTATATTGTTATACATAGGCAATAGTTGGTTTCAGAGTATGCATTTTTTTTCAGATTGCAATAACACCAGACCATGTCTTTTACATTGTATTTTGGTATTTTTGTTGTTGTTATTCATGTACTTTTTTAATGTTGCTGTATTTTCCTCACCGAATAATGTTGTTGTTATTCCTATTGTTCATTCAATTATATTGTTCTTTTACATTGTATTCAATTCTTTACAACTGAAAAACGACTAGTCATCTGAGAGTAATGCGTCCCTCATGCGCCCGACTTTTTTGTTTTTAGCCATTTTGAGGAAAGAAATTCACAAATACGCCTCTGGTAGAAAGATTTCAAAAAATAGACCCTAGGGTCAGCGCCATCCGCCGTGGCGCTGAAGTTACACGTCTCAGCGCCGTGGTCCATGGCGCTGAGCCTCGACCCAGGAAACTGACGTGACGTCCGACGTGGCGTGGCAGAGGCTTCAGCGCGATGGATCACGGCGCTGACCTCAGCGCCACCGATCGTGGCGCCGAGCCAAAAAACCACTAAACTCTTGATTTTCCTTCCAGTGTAAGAAGCCCAACCTCCTCAATGGACCTCCTCAATGGACCAATTCGACCATTAGTTTGTTCCATAGATGTTGAAGAGCAAGGTTTACTTTCTCTGTTTGCACATTTTATTCTCTTTAGCACCCGAACCAAGTTGTTAAATTCATGAACAATTTTATAATTTTCATATTGATTGGTTGTGAAGCCGGGTTGTGAAGTAGTGCATTCATCGTTTTGATCTCAAGAAATATGAATTAAAAACTCATGACATAGTGCATTAGATAATACAAATTCAGAATTCATGTAGTGGCACGTAAGGACCTGTACCAAACAAGGGTGAACATGTCCTCTACTAAACCTAACATGCCTTAGGTAATTGAAACGAACAACAAGAACATGACTACGATATGCTACTCTTAGTAGTTTCCCCACATAGCAAACTGTGTTGCACCTTCTCCATAGTATCCGCTCATTGTAGGCGGCGGAGGAGGAGGAGGAGACTCTGGCGACGGAGGTCCATCTTTATTGTAGCATGCGCAGTTGCAATCTGGGTCCTACACAGTGCCTCCTCTGAACCATCATCCTTGTTACCGCTGCTCATGTTCATTTCTGGATCGAAGATACGATTCTGCAGGTATTTGATGTACTCCTGATGTGGATGAATAGGAGGAGGATCTACCCACCTAGTAAAACCACAGTATTCTGGTGCCTTGGAGGACTATTAACAAAAGATACATATTGTAAGTTGTAGATAGAAAGCGATATGAAAGTATATAAAAACAAAGAGCAATAATATATACCCATGCTCGTGGACATTTGAAGAAACGACGACCTCCATCGATCCCCTTGGCCATCATTTGCACTAAGCAATTCTCCCCATGCCTGCATTTCGGCCAGACTTCTCTGTGTTTTTCGTATCCTCTCAGAGGGGACTCTTTGGAAAAATCACTTTTGCTCTCAACTGGGAACTCATACACTGCCTCCCCAAACTCCTCTGGACCAAGAGACCCCTCGCACACAATGGGAGGTCCCTTCGTCCCCCCC
>OAMR01000113.1:150886-168860 GCA_900205405.1 Echinochloa crus-galli
GCCTCCGTCTGCTCGTGGTTGCTCCGGCGGTCCCAGAACCTGTCCATGTGGTCCGGGCCTCCGACGATGGCTCCGACCACCACGTTCGGGTTCGCCCCCGGCCGCCGGAACCAGTGGTCGTACCCCTGCACGCACCCCACGAACCTCCCGTCGGCGCGGTGCGACACGATGGACGCCGCCCGGTGGTGCACCCGCCGCGGGAACCGCCGCCCGTACCCGACCATGTAGCTCACCCCGGCCGGGTTCGCGCCGAGCACGTACTCCGCCTGCGCCCGCGCCAGCGCCGCCAGCTTGCCGGCTTCCACCGGCCCGTCGGGGCACAGGAGGATTCGTGGCGGTTCTCCATCTGACGCTCCGGTGAGGTAGCCGGAGTAGGCGGTGAGGAGGAAGGCGGCGCTGGAGACGTACTGGAGGTTGTTCCACTGGCGCACGTAGAGCATCCCGCCGGGGCTCCGGTCCACGTTGCTGCTGTCGCTGCCGTTGCCGCCGGCGTTGAGGCCCAGGCACGCGCACAGGTAGTGCTCCGCCTTCGCCTTGTACTGCTCCAGCACCGCCCGGTGCTCCGCGGCTTGCGTATCGCCCTCCAGCAGCAGCTGTTAGTCGTTGCATCATCAATCATGGAAAACGAATTATTAGAAGAAAAAAGTATGTGTAGTTCAAACATTCCTATTACTGCTAGAGTACGTGCTAGGTAAATGTTGCACAATCGTGACACGTACAGAGATGCAATGCGACACCATGCGTGCGTCACTGTCAGTGTGGGACGCATCCTGATGGACTATCGATTGACTAGAATGTCTAATCCACACCGACAGCGCAAACCCAATCATCGATCGATCGATCTTTCTTTCAGTCTGATGCAGGGTTAATCGTGATAGAAACCGAATCAGATTCGTGCAATGCTAGCTTCAGGTTCAGGCCGGCTTGCAGAATTGAGGAGATACTGCAACACCAGCAGCAGTATGCCAATCAAACAACTGCTTCCGATCGAGCACTGCATGCGATCCAGCTCGGAAATTCCGATCGAAACAGAAGGCGAACCCGATCCTCCACGGCGATCTCCATTGATTCGGCGCAGCAAAGCTGTCGGTGCGCGAGGCGACGGGCCACATGCACGGTGGAGTCGCTTTCCGGCGCAATGCAACCTCTGACTGCCCCCATCCTCGTGGAGTCATGGCGCCGCAGGGCCCACGCACTCCGCTCGCTGACCGGTGGGGCCCGGGGAGTGGTGAGACGGCCGCCGCACCGTACCGGCGCGGGCGGTAGCGGCCACGTCGCGGCCACGATTAAAGCTCGCGATCCCGTCCCGCCAGTTTTGGTCCAAAATGAATGCGAGCTTGGAATGATAAATGCGGGGTTATTCCATTTTAAAATGAATGCGAGTTTTACAGAAATAATATAATTTATTTATTTGACATTTAAAAGTCTTTTTCTATTAGAATTACGACTTTGTTGCTACCAATAGTACTCCTGTTGCCAAGTCAAACCACACGTATTCAAACAGAGTGGGTAAATTTTTTTTAGCTGCGAACAAGAAAAGAACCCGTACACTGCTAGTATTGCTTAATTTAGCCAAATCACGAGTACAAGTCATTAGGCTATGGAACCCTAAATATATCCAACTACTACCAGTGATAGGTCCACCGTCCACGGAAGCTTCTTGCGAGAAACAAAGGCCAGTCTCAGTGAGGGTTTCATGAGAGTTTCATGGTATTTAGTGTGCTGATGTGGCAGAGGAGAGAGTGGAGAGTTTCATGAGATATGAGAGGAATTTCATCGTCATGAAACTCATCTGGCACAGTTACCTAGTTTCTGGTCTAGGTAACTGTGCGATGAAACACTGCACTGAGACTGGCCTAATGCTACAAGACTCTGGAGATAAATGTGGACGTCACTACCGGTTGAGCGCGCGGAAATAAAGGTGACAGAGATCGAGACCATCAGCGAGCTGCGCCTAGCTGTATGCCATGAACGTTCACTTCAGAAACTGGATATTTTATTTCATTTCGTTTCCTTCTGGGCATCCATCACCGATCTGTATGTGTGTGGGATCGTTGACACGGCAACAACAGAAAAGCCTACGCTAAAGAATGTTATTAACCCAACAACCACTTCGATTGCGACATTCTGCTTGGACCAAAACGACCCATCCGTGCATTATGGGCTGACCGGCCTGATTGATCGTGGTTAATTCGTAAGGCTCCTACGAGGCATCCCTAATTGCTTGCAAATGAATCCTACTATAAACCTACGTTGTGGAAACTGACACGGTATTGCTGACGCCTCTCGATTTGTTTCTTCACGGCATTTACTAATTGACAGAGAAAAGTTCAGCTACGTGCAGCTGTCAGAGCAACTGTGCAAGGAACGTTGAGGAGGGAAAAAAACACGCAGTTGATTTATTTTGTGCATATTGTCGGTCAAGTCGGAACAAAATATCAGCATGTCATACCGGTATTCGGGAGCTGGACGTACACGCAGTTGATTTATTTTGAGAATATAAATTGTCGATCAAGTCCAAACTAAAATGTCAACATCTGGTCTTTTCACTGTTTTTTAATGTCGATATCTAGCTAGAAGCCTAGAACACAACTGTTTGGGCATGACTTAAAACCTTCCAAGAAAAAACAGCAATTGAAAAGCTTTGTTCCCTATGGTTTCTACTTTCTAATGTATCCTACTGGAATTGGCATATAAAATATATCACTGAAAAACAGTGAGTGGTGGCTATACTATATAGTAGTATTAGTACCGTGATAGTATATGAATCACATTAATGTTCAAAAAAGTATGAATCACATTATTTTTAAGGGGTTTTGTCTCGAAGCTTCCGGTTTTCATTTGCAAAGTAACGGTTAAATTCGTGGTGTGCGCTAGCTACCGCGGTTATATTCAGTGAACGAAGAAGACCAGGCTGTCCATACAGTGACTGCACCCGGAAAAAGAAATGCCTGTGGACACGCACGGAGCCCATGGAGCTATAGCGTGCGTACCAGGCCAGGGCATCACCATCTACTATACCAACCAGTCAGCTAGCTGTTGAAGAAAGTGAAACGGGAAAAAGGTGAACCCAGCCATCCAGGTCACCCGTCCAAGTCGGACGCGCGTCGCGACATGTGGAATTCCGCGCTCGGCATGTACGCCGGCCGCGCAATCAATCGGGACTGATGTGCCACGCACACGAGTCCTTCTCGTCCAACTAACCGTGCACGTCGCGCCAGGAGTCGATCTGCGCGTCACGTACATGTACAAGAGGATCAGAGGGCAGAAAGATAGAGGCATGCATAGAGCACAGAGCTTGACGCGAAAATGGGCAAGGCACGCCGAGAAGACGATGGGCATCCTGGATTCCAGATCGCCGGCCAGGCCGTCCAAGACACGCACGGTTGAGTCTGGATAGCTAGGCCGGTGACGATACGTAGGTCCAGTGCACCCACCCCCAGTGTACCGTGTACGTACGTGCGGGTGCGTCGAGCAGGCAGGCCGTGCCATTTCTGCCGCCATGATCCCGGGAGTGTCTCCGGCCGCCTATTTTGGCCTCGACCGGCAGACACCCAACACCAGCCGCGCTAGCCGGGGGCAGATGGCCTACTTCGATCTCCAGGGAAGGAAACAAAACAAGGTACGCGGAGGTTCCCAAATCCCTCGCGCTGTTTTGTCCGGGCCCCGGAGCAAGAACCGACCGAGCGCGTCGACCGATCGGCGCCAGTTAACAGTCTCGACCTTCTGGGGGTGTTTAGTCCCGAAAAAAATAAAATAAAAAGTGGAGTGAAAAATTCACATCGGACACTGTAGCACTTTTCGTTTGTTTGTGATAAAAATTGTCCTACCATAACCTAATTAGGCTTAAAAGATTCGTCTCGTCGTGTACATCAAAACCATGTAACTAGTTTTTTTTATTTACTCAGGTTTAGTAATCCATGCATGAGGAGAGAGATTTGATGTCATAGGTGAATAGTGAAGTTTGGAGAGTTTATTGCGAGGAGATCGAAGGTTGCGTGAACTCGCTCCACCGGCCGGGGCCGGCGGCCGGCGCGGCGGACACGTCGACGGCGGCGCGCGGCCACGTGCCGGCGGGGGCGCCCGTCGCTCGATCGGCCACAGCGTGTAGCCTTGTAGTTATAGGGGCAGTGCTTTACAACTGGTGACTGGTGTCAGTAATTAAATCCCAGGAGGAAGCGTGCGTGCTTAGGCCTTGTTTAGACGTTAGAATTGGAAGGGGGAATTTGATACTCCATACATGTTATGACATTTTAATGTGACGGGAAATGTTCTTTTTGCATAGTAAATTTAGGAGTAGAATTTGGGATCCAAACAGGGCCTTATTTGAGGTCCATTACTAGGACTATCTAGTATGGTCAGCTGGTATTATACGACACACGACCACGAACACGACCGTGAGATCTGCCGCATCACCCGGGACTGGGACTCGCGCGATCGTAGAATGTCTCTGGGGGCACAGGACATGTGCGTGCTGTCATGAGCGTGGAAGAAAAAAGAGCTGAGATTCCGCGGTTGGGACCGGCCGGATGCTCATCAGACAAGGGCAGCTACATACACGAGGACTTTGCGCCTCCTCGCGATGTTGCTTTCGCGGCGGTTGATAATCTATGCATGTATATATGCAGCTTCCCGATCCGATCGAGTAGTAGTTTGTGCATGTAAAGCGAGATGATTGGTCCTTTTGACGCCGTATTACTTTTCACTGAACTTAATTTGGCAAAAGCGATGGTGTCATGCCTTAGAAGCTAAGTCTACATCTTCACTCCTCTGTGCCTGATCGAGTTAAACTTCCTGGGTAAATAGCCAGATCGAGTTAAGCTTTGTTGCTAGCCTGGCAGGGTCGCTCACTAGCCAGCCACTCAGCTTACCCTACCCCAGATGCCCAACCCTACACAACAGCAGGGGAACCCTGAATTAGCATCCGCCGGCCGCAGCTTTCAGCACGAAAGGTTCCATCTCCTGATCAGATGCCCAGCCATGTGCCCGGCCGGAGCTAGCTACTGATCAGGAGCCACTGAGCCAGGACACACTCACTCACTAACTTCTCCGGCCAGCATCATTGCAGCAGGAAGGTAGGTCATCATCTGATGGAGAAAGCCGGCAATGGTCCATGGCATCGGTCGACGAAGCTGTTCCGTTCTTGGACCTGCCCGCGCGTCGCCATCGGCCCCAACAGCTCGATCCGTTTCTTTTATTTTTCTCTTCTTCCCCCCTCCCTCCCCATGATTTTTGGGATGTTTTCTGACTTGTTGCAAGCGAGGTACTGTACGATACGATAATATAGCTGATTGATCGGAGCTGGAGTGTGGATCCTACGGGGGTTTCTTTCGGGGGACAGGAAAGTATAACGCCATGTGGCGGCATTAACTCGCCCTTTGCTGTTAAGCACGATCCGTCCATCGGTGAAACTGATGTACGTGCGTGTGCAGCAGCTGGCTAACCGTGTTCTGTCGTAGTAAAAGATACGGAGTAGTATAACTGTAATCACCATGCGAAGTTACCTAGCAGTATCATCAGGATAAACCACATAGATGCTGGTTACGGAGGAGTGATGAGTGAGCTCTGTTCTGTAGGGTACGGCTGGGTCACGTACAGGCGCTTGGTTGCACGGCTCACCCACCGGCAACTAACCAACACAGTTTACTACTCATCCACGTAGGAGGGGTCAAAGCGATCCCATCAAAACATACCCGGGTCTTGAAGGAAGAATTGGTCCGAGAGTTGATCCACACGAAACCTATATCTTTTCAAATATTTTCTGAATAGAAAAGCATGGGAATTCTCTAGTCTAGTCTTTTGAGGTACTACCTACAGTGATGATTGATTAACAATGGGAAGGAAAGCAAAGCAAAGCAAGCGAGGGCGTGACGTAGGAGAGAACCGTACGTCCGATCCCTTTCCTTTCCCTGTGCCTTTCGTGCTCCGACTTTCAAACGGTGAGAAAAAAAACAAATAAAGCGGGGCGACAGACCCAATAGGACACCAACCCGCGCACGCAATGGCCAACCAAATTCTACCGTCAGGCCATCCACCGTGTCATGTCAGCATGTGCGTGTGTGTGTCAGTAAGAAAATAGTAAAGCAGAGGACGAACGCGCGAGCGATCACACAGACCAATTTCATTTGAAACGAGGCCGGCCGACGGAGGAAGGGAAGGGACGTACCTTTGCGGCGAGGACCTGGACGCCGGCGTACTTGACGTCCCAGCTGAACTCGGTCATGGCCCATCCGACGCCGCCGAAGGGCTCGGCCCTGTCGGCGGCGTAGCGGAGGTAGTCGGCGCGGCCCGTGGCGCGGTGCAGCCACAGCGCCGCCCACAGGAGCTCGTCGCGGTAGCCGCTCACGGAGGCGTAGTAGCTGCGGACCTCCGCGATGCTGCTGTCGTACGTGCCCTGGTACCGGTCGCCGAACTCGAACAGCTGCAGCCGTACGCGTACGCGTACACGTACGTAAGACAAGACAGTGAGATACGTACCATCAGGACCGAAGACGGACAGAGTGTGACGATGAGTGGCAATCCAATGAATCAATCAATAGATGATGAGTCAATGAACCAACCTGCTGGGCGTGGTGCAGGAGGAGGTGTGAGTAATGCGGGTTGGAGCGGCGGAAGACGATGGAGGCGGCGGCGAGCGCGGCGGCGGTCTCGCCGGCGAGGTCGGAGCCCGGGTTGTCCCGGTCGATGCGGTACGCCTGCCGCGACGTCGTCATGTCCTCGGGCCGCTGCCAGCAGTAGTGGTCCGTGTCGCCGTCCCCCACCTGTGCCAGGCATACATAAACATACATAAGCTCGAGTCACGCTATTAATGGCCGCCATCATTCGCTCGCTCGCTCGCTGCTCGCATGGCGCGCGTCCCCAGCAGTAAATTCCAGCAGTTTTTTAGGGGAGCCAATGACTGCATGTCGATCGAGTGCCTTTCCCTTTTTCGACCCAACGCGCGAGGATCCATGGATCGTGCGTGGAAGTGGCAAGAGGAGCATGGTGACGCACACGCACGCAGGCCCAGCAGAGCAGCATGGGTAGCGATGAAAGGGGTATGTACCTCCGCCCAGTAGACGAAGGGCTCGGTGTGCGCCTTGACGAAGTAGTCGGTGCCCCACTTGATGGCCTCGAGCGCGTGTCCCCACTCGCCGGCGGCCTGGACGTCTTCCCCGAACTCGATGGCGCCCCAGGAGAGCATGGTGACGGTGAAGGCCATGGGCAGGCCGAACTTGACGTGGTCGCCCGCGTCGTAGTACCCGCCCACGAGGTCCACCCCCTGCTGCAGCCCGTCGGTGAGCCCCGAGTGGCCCCGCCACGGCACGCGCTGGCTGTGCGGCAGCCGCCCCGACCGCTGCGCCTCGAAGTAGAGCAGGCTCTTCGACAGCGCCGCGCCGTAGTCCGGCGCCGCCGCCGGCTCGTCCTCCTCCTCCCCGCCCTCGATCGCCGGGGCCGCCGCTGCTGCAGGCAGCACGGCCGCGGCCACCAGGAGGAGAAGGAGGAGGAGCGCGGCGGCGCGGACGCTGGCTGCCGGTGCCGGGCGCCGGGCGCGGCCCCGGCTCATGGCCAGCGCCCCGCGCTCTGCGTGGCGCGCCGCGCGTGCGTGCGTGCGGTGTGTGTGTTTGGGACGCGCTCGGCCTCCCTCGCTAGCTGTCTGTAGCTCTGCCTTGGGGGCGGGGGACTCACTCTGTTTCCCTCCCGTATCCCTCTGCCCTCCTCCCTTTTATTCCGGCGTCGGGTCGCGTCGCGTCTCTAGGACGGGATGCCGGAGGCGGGAGGCGGATGGGCTGTCTGCGGCCGGGCCGGTCAGCCAGCCACTGGCGATCTGATGCGCAGGCGAGGAGGGCTCTCCGCTTTCCAGGTGTGACTGCGTGAAATGATCGGCGGGCCCCGCGCACGTACGCAAGCCGCGCGACACGTACGCGCGGCGCGGGCTGAGCCGGTGACAGCCCCGAAACCGCGTGATCCGCCGGCTGGTTGGGTGGGACGGTGAAACCGTGGAATGGGGGGCAAGCGGCGGCGTATCGGCAGGTGGTTGCGCGCGCGCGCGGCCTGGTGAAGTGGTGAGTGAGCGATCGATGGACGGCGTCGGCTTGTTGGTGGCGGCATTAATGCTAGTGGTAGCAAAGGATATAATGAGCGAGGCCGAGGGGTGTTTGACCGGCCGAGCGGGGTGCGCAGTCGCAGGTGCTTCGTTCTGACTTGTGATGAGGCCAGCCACGCGGCCGGCGTCCAGCCCTGGACCCTGCCGCAGCCGCTGCCGGCGCCGTGAAATTCTCGGGGGACCAGCCTGACCCGAGCAGCAACCTCTCGTGCCGGGGTGAGGAGGATGGATTGGGCTGCGGTACGACGTTGGTCGGAGGGCCGGCCGGCCGGATGGGATCGGATCCGACCCGAGGAGCGTTCGGCGCCGTGACGTCTGCCTTACGTACGTACGTCGTACAGGATGCGGTACCTACCTGCTGGCCGGGTTACAGCCAAGACAGTACTGGAATGTACCGAGTGAGTGATCGACCTACTAACCTCGACAAATGGCGTATGCGCGACAATTATCCTCTGTGTAAAAAGGCTACCTTCGTATCCGTTCCGGGCGTCGTACGTATCTCTGCGCTCAAGACATGCGACGACCGAATAAGGGCTTGCTTGCAGTTGCAGTTGCAGATGCGCCGACGAGCGGGAAGCGGGTGGATGGAACAGCGGCCACTATCGCGACATGCAGCAGTAGCGCGCTTGTGCGTACGCTAACCTGCACCTGCCCACATCTATATCCCGCGGAAGCGGCCGGGCTCTATCTCCTCCTACTCCGTATTATCCAACGGCAGCGACCATCAACGACGCGAAGCTATCTTCCATTCTGCAGTAGTGACGTCGACTGCTACGCCGCCCGCCGCCTCGGACGGACTCGGGCGGCCGATGATGACGAGAAGGTCCAGGCCTCCAGGGCGCGCGCGAGCCGAGAGCGTGCTGGTGGTGGGACGCCGATACGTGTCCGCGTACGTGCACGGCGAGTCGGCGACCCGACCGATGCGCGTCACCGGCGATGATGATGATCATCATCATCACGTACAACGTCTCGATCCGGGCCGCCACCGCACTGCGTCGATCCTCCATGCGCGTAGTATGTACATGTTTCGCGGCCGGGCGCGCGGCGGTGGCACGACCGCCGCCGCCGCCGTTTCGAGCCCCGCCTCGTACGTGTCCCTTGCACGTACTCCGGAGTTTGGATGATGGCACATTAACTGGCAGGCACGCTAGCTCCTCCACGCGCGCCGCGTCGCTTCCATTTAGCAGCCGCCGGGCTCTGCTGTCTCCGGCTAGTGCCGCACGGCGACCAGTCGCGAGCACGATTCGGATCTGCCGGGGCGGCCTGGCCTGACACGTCGGCGCGGGGATAATCATGCCCGGTAAATGCGATGCGCGCACGAGAGGGATAGTGATTACCACATGGCTCCAAACGATTAGTTTCGCGAATGCTAACCGGCGTGTGCTGATCGATACGTACTACGTTTTCCGCTCTCTCTTTCTCCTGCACTGATACACGTACTAGCTGTACGTGAGCCTATACTGCCAGCGGCAACCGTCGAGAGCAATCATGTTGCGAGCACTAAGCACAGACGTCATTCGCAACGACGACGACGACATGGACGCGAGGGAGCATGGCATGCACTCACTTCGCGCGCTGCAGCTGGACACCTACTACATGCGTACCGTGTCGATGTAGCCCCTCGCATGTCCATCCTTTTTTTTTGCATATATAGAACGACATGACGATGGATTTAAGTCCATGCTTGCTTGCTCCTTGGATACAGCTAGCATCGGATCGATCGGAGCCGATCAGCAACTTATCGACATGTCTGGACTTATCCACCAATCAACAGAGAGTGTGCTGATGACCTAGCTATTGGACCAACGACACCATCACTATATAAGGGCTGCATTCATGCTTGTATTGTATGAGCACCCTTGAATCTTGATCAAAGCTAGGAATGAAGGAAGAGGAGGAAAAATACAGTAAAAAAGGAGAGGCCGGGGTGGGAAAAAATTAGGGGATGCTAGAATTACTTATTTGTTGCTATATGAGGGGACAAAATTTTGAGCTCGTCTTACTCATCCATTGTTATGATCCAATGACACTTGCCTTTTTGTTCTTCCTCTAGCACACTCATCCTTATTTGTTGCTGATATTTAGTGAGGTTGCTCATCTGCTAGCTAGATCGAGTAACTGTGTTAATTGCTTTCTGATTTTTAGACGGTGTGTTCCTGGCTGCATCCAGGATGTTGTAATATCTGAGGAATGCTTATATGTTAATGAATAACGAGCCAGCCTCTCTATCAACATGAAACTCTTTAAGCCTAGTCTAGGGTTTTATAGGAGAGTTTCATGGACATTAAACTCTGTCACATCAGCAAATTTGTTGATGTGGCAAGATCATTACAAAGAGAGAGTCAGGAGTTTTATAGGACGAGAAAGTAGTTTTATCCCCCATGCATGAAACTTATCTAGCTATCTAGTATTCAATTTAGGTAATTGTACCATGAAACTCTCCGCCGAGACTGGCCTAACAAGTAACAACCATTTCGTACCGCTAGCCACTAGCTACTTGATCGCCATTATGTGTAGAAATTGAGAGTTTATTTGCATTATCTAAAAAAGTTATAATTTTCCAAGATATCAGGCAAATGAAGCCCAAAAGGCGTGACAAAGTTAACGGCATTAGTTGATTTTTTGTAACCATTAGATCTAGATCTAATATAACAACCATCATTCTAATCTTATTCCCATCCCTCCTCACCTCGTACACTCGATGCTGAACTATCACACATTCACACCCCACTTAGCCGCCGCCACCGCCGACCATCTCTACTCGTCGCTTGCGAGCCCCTGCTGTCGTGTTGGTTTTTTTTCTTTTTTTTGAAAGAAAACTGTCGTGTTGGGTTGTTCTTCAAGTATATGGTCATCCACCGCCCTTGATCTGATCCTACCTCACCAACAACCACTATAAGTGAGTGTCATCCATTGCCGCCACCAGCCTTCCTCCGATCCACCACTGCGGCGGATGGCAGCGCTACCGTGTCCTAACCACCAGCTGCTGCTCTTAACAGTCTAACTGATCGACTAGCCTCTTCGGCCATGTCTCTTGGTAAGTCTGACGGATTAATAAGATAATTCCCATCCTAAGACTCCCTTTAAAATTTAGGTGACGTAGTGCATTTGCAAGGTCGAATTAAGCAGTGATATGATGTATATCAAATTAAAAAGAAACTGGACGAGCAAGCTAGGAAAGATTCTCTCTTTTACTGAGAGATCACGCCGCAGCTAGTCAGAGTCGTCAGTGCTTTTGCCCAAAGCGCATGTACGAAGTGCGTGCTTATGCATGGGCAGCATATACATATGCTTCCGCGTTCCAGCTAGCTTATGCGCAAAGTTATACTAAGTATGCGCACGAACCCATACGACAATATGCATGCATGCATTTCTGTCTGCTTAAAGTTAAAACGATTGTCAGATCAATATTATCAGATAGTTGCACACGCCAAATTGACAATACATGATACATCACTCTATAAATTAACTTCCTATTCCGGCCCAGTGTCATGCTGTATGCTTGCAGATATGCGTACACACTTGATCCAGCAGCTAGAGTCATGAGCACTGTTTGGATGATTGGATGGTCCATACGCGAACTGCCCTTCATTCAATGCTTGCATAATTCAGCTGATCGCCTTCAGAATAGCGAGGCTATTTAATTTATACCCACACAGTACATGCATCAGAGTATCTCGGACCTATGTATTGTCATAAAGAAAAACCTATATGTGATTCCAGAAACGATCTTTACTCTCTACCTGTGAACGTGAGGTCGATCTAGATATATATCGCAATACAATGTACTAGTATTTCTCATGAATTTGTCACATCATTTTCATCAGATGAATAATCATTTGGGGTCCAATAATTGTGCATATATATGAATGCCCATCCAAATCTTTGCTGTCAAGTAATGATTTTGAATTTCGGTTCCCCCAAAAAATTATGTATATTTTATAGTGTGGAATATAATTAGTCTTTTTTTGTTTATTATGCACAATGTATTGTATAGGTTCCAAGATACTTTGATGTGCTGTCGGTATGAACAATGCCTCACTATTCTAAAGGCGGTCCACTGAATTATACAGCCAGATCCAAATAGTACTCTAATTCGAGGCAGGAAGGACGTTTTAAGTTTTTCTCCACGTAATTATGTATTCTATCGGAGTACCGTTGCGCAAAATGTACACAAGTTGATACACAGGTCACAAACACTACTACAAAAAGTGACATCACAAACGGCCTCATCACAAACGGTTTTTCAAAACCGTTTGTGATACCCCATCACAAACAGTTTTTGAAAAAACCGTTTGTGATGGCCTCACATCACAAACGGTTCGTAACACGAACCGTTTGTGATGTGTATGGTACATTCAAACCATATTTTGAAATAGTAAATGACTTCAAATCAAAAAAATATTGAACTACAAAGTTGTATGGCTTCTCAAGATGCACAACTTTCACTTTTGTCATTTCTTCATTTGACAAATTCATATGAATATTGTTCATAAAACCCATCTCTCTCATAGAGTTATAGTTTCCAAAACTATAAGAGAGACCTAATGAATATTGTTCATAAAATGTATCTCTCTCATAGAGTTATAATTTCTAAAACTATAAGAGAGACCTATAAAATTTGTGAACAATGTTACTCTCACTACATCGTATCGAAAAACGGTCAACATGAAAGTTGTAGATCTCGACAAGTCATGAAACTTTGTAGTTGACAACTTTGTCATTTGAAGTCATCTAATTGCTAGATCTAAGTTTGAATATTCTCAAATTTGAAATTCAAATTTCGTAAACGGCCTCGGATGAAAAAACGGTCAACATGAAAGTTATAGGTTTCACTTTCTAGTTGACAACTTTGTTATTTGAAGTCATATAGTTGCTAGATCTAAGTTTGAATGTTCTCAAATTTGAAATTCAAATTTCGTAAACGGCCCCGGATGAAAAAACGGTCAACATGAAAGTTGTAGGTTTCGAAAAGTTAGGAAACTTTGTAGTTCAACACTTTTTGATTTAAAGTCGTTTAGGGCCTCAAACAAGCAATTTAAACTCGGTTTGATATAATATGATAGGAACCGAAACCATATCTAGTCACAAGTGACAGTGAGGTGCAGTGGTAGGGGAGGTCTCGCGCGAGGGAGAGGTTTCGAATCCTGCCGGCCGCGGAGCGCGCGACTTGCGACTTTGATAGCTTGGAGGGCTGGTGGCCTCCCCAAATGAAAATAAATATTTTTCCCTAATATTTTCGTATTTTTTGGGGTTTATTTCGGACGCAGAAAATCACAAACGGTTGGTGGCTTGAACCTGATGCCCGGAACATCACAAACGGTTGTGATGGGCTTTCCCAACCGTTTGTGATGGCTGTTTCTGGAGTAGTGAAAAGAAGAAACATGATGTTTTGGACATCTACACGATCTCAAAACAGTAACTTTTTGTTAGTTATTTTACAAAACATTGATAAAAAGAAAAGCTACACTTTTATGAAACTAGATTTTGATAAAAATTAATCTATCTACCTTTATCATTCTTAAATATCAAATTAGACATGCAATCAAAATTAGTAAATGGTAAGGAGTAATACTAAACTAAAGTTTGTTCATATAATGATTGATTTAATAAGATAGCCCAATACATCGATCACTTATTCGTGGCTAGCTAGAGGGAGTACAATTAACTTACCCACAAATCCTGTCTAGAAATCTGATTCACGCAAGAACCAAATATCCTTACTTTGTTATTGAACACGAACGTACATTATTACAGGGAAAAACATTACAAGAATCTTGGAGAAAGCTACAAATAAAAATTGATTTTTTTCTGAATAAAACAAACACAGATTGATAGATGGGCACTTTCCGGTGGACCAGTGAGTTCTGGCTCCCTCAAGTTGGACTGCATAATGGAACTTGGACAGGTAGGACGCATAGTAGGCCCGAATTAAGACGAGGTAGATGGATCTTTTATCCTGTGCTTAGCTCTAGCCATTCATGGAATTAATCATCCCTTGACCTCACATTTTTTTTTATGATAGACCACTGCTTGACCTCATATTCTTGCCACATATATAGCCCTATCAGTGTGCGGCGTACTGTTGTTGGTCGTTAGAGAGGCCGGAGAGGAGGCTTGATTAATTTAGTTAGTTGCTGTGCCCGTACACGAACGGCGCAGCATCAGTATGTAGTGATGAGACTGTGAGCATGATGTGGTCACGAAGGTTGGCGAGCAAGAGAGAGCGCTTGGACGGTGGACCTGACTGCGAGAGCATGTTTGGTAGCACGTATGCGTCAGAAATGGCTTGTCATGTACGTGCCGCCGCTAGTGCACCGATCGATCTCGATATTAATCGTGGGGATGTCCGTGGAGGTTGGCCGTTACGAGAAAAGGACAAGAATGCGAGAGGGCTTGTGCTGTGTTGCTGTCTTGAACCCGGATCATCACTTTCACATCGTAGTAGGTAGAAGGTAGCTTAATTAGGAACAGATCGATTAGAAAAACAGTATACAGTGATAGAAGATGATCAGACTCTCTCCTGCAGGCCGGCCTAGCCAGGCACTACACTGTTCCAGGCCGGGTCTATGATTTTCAGAGCAGTTAATTTGAGATCGGATCATCGGACAGCCTGTCTGCCTGCCTGCCCGTATGGCGATCCATCTGTCACCTGTATCTGTATGCGATCGATCTGCACTTCGTCTGCACCGGACTCGGGTTGCGCTCAAGGTACAGGCGATCGACGGTCGAATGAATCTACCGATCGATCGGGAGTTGGCAGTGCCGGCGCCATGTGTCCGGACGACGTGCTGCGCCATTTCGCCATGCCGGCGCACGCCGCGTCCATGCGCGCGCGCTGTGCGGAGATCCAAGACGTCACTGCCGCCGACTGTGCCTGCCAGACTGCTGCTTGATCGCTCTGTGTTGCTCGATCAGTTCTCCGGCCAATTCAAGATCGAAGCAGTTCCAGGCACAGCCCATCGCCGGCCAATTGTAGTTTAATTTCTCCTCTGATTATTGTAGGAGAAGTAGTCGGCAATGGCGCAGCCCATCGTCGGACCGTGGCTCTGTCCCATCGCATCATTGCATTTTGAATCGGCAGACATACTGACTCCGTGCATTGGATCATCGGAGTCACGAATGATTTTCGCTCGCTCCTTTTGTTTTCGGATCGGGAGCCAGGAATGAATGATTGGGACTCTGGCGACGGATCGTGTGGCGTGATGTGCTTGCCCCGTAGGTCCAGCAGCTGACCGCCTTGGCAGAGGAGTTGTACGTACGTAGCTGCTCGGGGAGCAGGCGCCGTGCTGGCGCGCTCGCCGGCCACGTGGTGCCGGCGTGCGTCGCCGCCGGCCGGGGGGTGACGGAGCAGAGCAGCAAATGCGAATGGGCCAGCCCAGGCGTAGCGGCCTACTCCACCTACCACCAACCGCGCGCGCGAGGGCCCGCGTCGTCGTACGCGCCGCCGGGCCCATGTCGGTCGACGCGTACCGGCAGACCGGCGCCCGGGCGGAGCGTCGTGGTACCACACGATTCACTTGCCGCAACGGAATTCCTTGCAGGTTTCCGTGCCTGCTTCACGGCTGGCCGCCCGGCCGGTGATGGGCACGATCGCCTGGCATGTCATGAGTTCGGGACTTAATTGGTACCGAATTTTTTCTAAATACTACGTACTCCGTAACAGACAGTGCGTCGTACCCGTATGATCTATGCACATGTGCAGTGGGATACAGAGACAGTGGCAAACTGGCAATCGGAGTCCCATCAGACACACTGCACTGGACGTTCCCGTCACCGTCGCCGTCGCCGATCGGCGCCCATGTGTATCGAGCTCGATCACCCGCCTACCTAGCTAGTCATCCATCCCTGGGTCCTGGAAGAAAATGACCGGTGCCTGCATTGTGCATTTGTTCCTCCACGAGCGCCCTCTCGCACATCAGCACATGCCAAGTGACCGTCGATCTTTCTGCCGGCTTGGGCCTGCAAAACTTACCATCAACTGTTAATCTTTGACTCTTTGTATACGTAGTAAAGTAGTATTAATTATTTGTAATTGATAAATTGGCTTGGAATAATTAGGCTAGCTACAGGGTCGTAGTAGACCATAAGTTAGCTAGCTGTACCTTTTCTATAAGTTGGGTGACACGTCGCGTTCCGTTGGTGCCTAGGATCATGAGTTGGGAGGTCGCCGTCCCTCAGCAACAGGAAAAATCTGATGTGTGACACAACTCCTAGCTACGACCGACCCATGCATGGATCCAAATCGATCGTGGAACCGACAAATTTCTAGGCTCTAGTTAGGGCTGGACAAAATGCTCGAAGCTCGTTAGTTCACTCGGATCGTAGCTGGCTCGGCTCGGGGTGCATATTCCTAACGAGCCGAGCAAGAGTTTTTGCTCGTTAGTATAACGAGCGAGTTCGAGCCGGCTCGCGAGCCAAACGAGCTAGAAGGTTTAATAGACTAATGAATAAATTAATAATTAATAATAATATATGTATGCTATACGTGCAGTTCTAGATGATGTTATGGTTATATTCTATTATTATAGTATGATAGGGTAGATTTTGAAGATATTAAGGCCATATAAATAATATAATTTTTTATATTATATATATTATTGTGGTAATTTTAGATTTAACAACTTTATAATGATATATGTTACTAGTAATTTTTTGTGTAACTTTAATTAAAATTTAAAAATGGATTTATTGCAAAAACAAGTTACATTTTTTTTAAGGAGGGAGTGGTTTTTATGGTTATGCATGCCAAAATTCAACCTGGAGGGAGGAGAGCACATGCGTCAACACTGAGGAGGTCACTAGTAGGCTGCTGGTTGTCTGGCATTAATGGGCTCCGCTCGCGCCCAACCCATTCGGGTCCACACCAGGCGGGCGGGCCACACGTCCGCCCTCCCCGGCATTCAATCCCGGGCTCTGACTTGAGCCCAAGTCAGACACATCACACTGTGCCGTCATAAAACAGAGGCCCGGCCTCCTTCAATGCGGATGGCAGAAATGCCACTAGAAAAAGACCCGTCTTCTGCCCCCTCTCTCTCGCATGGTCGCCGCCTGCGTGCCATCGGGTGGGAGTAATGGTCAGCAGGGACAATTTGGTGGCAGCCACACCTGCACGCACGCACGCATTCATTCATAAAAAAAGCCATGGCCGGGCTCCTTTTTCTTTTTGCTAGTAGCTGCTAACTACAGTTGGCCATCTGCCAAAGATCAGGTGAAGAACGACACTCCATCGAATCATCAGCCTGTTTGAAATTAGTATAAGAATTAAGATGAAGACGTAATGATCTTATGTGTGAGACATCGTCATTTTTTATTTTTCACTCCAACATCTGTGATGATTCCCTAAAGCTTAGGCCCCATTCTATGAAATCAAGATAATTACATTCTCACGTCTTGGATATGGATGCTGATGATCAGCAAAGCTCAGTACTCCGTATATATGGCCAGGACATTTTCGCCCAACAACCTTCACACATTGGACAAGGCGCAAATATCACGGACGATCAATGGATAATACTAGTCCATGTGGCATGTCATATGTCCCATTCGCGACCATTCCTCTGTTCACATGCCTATTATGGCTGGCTGCCCGTTGACATCTGCTGTAGCCGCCCGCCGCGCTCGGATGTAATATCAGAGTTATTCATTTGATCCATCAACAATTCAACAGTGCCAGGGAAGCAATATAATGGCACCACCAATTTCCCACCCAACGATTGCAACTTATGGGACGGTTATGACTAGGGATCGAGTTGATGAGTAGTTGGATGATCATGCTGGAGCTGGCGACAACTGTAGAGAGCTACAGTAATAGCCTAGGAGTCTTTATCCTTTTTCTTTTTTATTTCTAAAATTGTATAATCGGTGCGGCCAAATGAAATCGATTTC
>OAMR01000113.1:174182-215123 GCA_900205405.1 Echinochloa crus-galli
TTCAAATTTAGGATTTGAATTCAAACACAACCAAAAATCCAATAAAAACCAAATGAACTCCAAATCACACTATTTGATCCTTAGCACTTCAAATTATTTTTAATTAATTTAAATTTTTCCTAAGATCAAAGGGAGCAAATAGAAGCAATCTGATGTGTTGGTTTGCATGCACAACAATTCACCAAAAATTTTTAAATCCTCATTTTTGCATTCATCAAATCCTATGGGAAAATTTAGGGTTGTTACAAAAATGCTCGAAGCTCGTTAGCTTACTCAGATTGCAGCCGGCTCGGTTCAGTACATATTCCTAACGAGCCGAGCAAGAGTTTTTGCTCGTTAGTATAACGAGCGAGTTCGAGCCGGCTCGCGAGCCAAACGAGCTAGAAGGTTTAATAGACTAATGAATAAATTATTAATTAATAATAATATATGTATACTATATGTACAGTTCTAGATGATGCTATGGTTATATGCTATTATTACAATATGATATGGTAGATTTTAAAGGTATTAAGACCTTATAAATAATATAATTTTTTATATTATATATATTATTGTGGTAATTTTAGATTTAACTCCAGCCCGCGAGCTTAACGAGCCGAGCCGAGCCAGGATTTTTGCTCGTTTCCTTAACGAGCCGAGCTGAGCTGGCTCGTTTGGCTAACGAGCTCGAACGAGCCGAGCTCGCTCGATATCCACCCCTAACTCTAACTCTAGTTGCCTTATTAATTTCTACGTCTCGACCGATCGATATGCATGGGTAGACCGGCAGCTGATGGTAGTATGTACGTATGTAGTAGTACGTACGTCGTGTGGTGGTGTTTATCGTGGTCTTCGTTAACGATAATATGCATGGTTTCAACTTCCAAGGTCTCAACCAAACAACCTCGAAAACATGCATGTACGAATATACTAGTATATATGATTAATAAGCGAGGATGTGTTATTTTCATTGACTCATTAATTTTGACAAACCATCGGAGGACACGTCTCGATCGGTTTTGTTAATGCAGCCAAGCAGGCCGTGCATGCATCGAGCTAGCAGACTCGCTGCAGAATACTACAGTATTGAACCAGCATCAAATCAAATCAGTTTCCATGTGGCTGGCCGGCCTACTACAGTACGTACCTCTGAAGAATGGTGTGTATCATCTCGGTTGGTAACCCAGCATCCAAATCCGAATGTCTAATAGCTAGTCACGGCTAAATTGTGTCGGCCGTTGTTTAATTTCTTGCCTGCCTACATGTACATGTACAGTTCAGGTGATCGGATTGCTATGGATCAATCGGAATGAGAATCAGACAAAGGACACGAGCAGCACACGATCGATATGGTGGAGTGACAAATGGCAAATCTTTTCACCGATCGCTGATCTAGGACAACGACTGCACATTTGTCTGCGGGCTAGCTGCCGGGACGGCCGGTGAGGTGCGATTCAGAAGTCCTAGCAAGATTGACTATCATGAAAGAGTGAAAAAAGTGAAAAAGTCACTGTAGCACTTTTCGTTTGTTTGTGGTAAACAATGTCCTATCATGATATAACTAGGCTCAAAAGATTCGTCTCGTCGTGTACATCAGAACTATGCAATTAGTTTTTTTATTTACCTACATTTAATGCTCCATACATAAGGAGAGAGATTTGATGTGATGGATGAATAGCAAATTTTGGAGAGATAGTTTTTGGAACTAAACAGGCCTATATCCCGCACAAAAATAATGCACGCGGTTCAAAGTGACCCGTACGTGTGGGTGTGTGTGGCTCCGGGATGCTTATATACATCCATACTCCCTCCGTTTTAAATTATAGTTTGTTTGATTATTTTGACTCTAAGTTTGACCACTCATTTTATTTAAAATTTTATACAGATTATCATATTGTTTTTATGACTTGCTTTATTAATAAAAAATCTTTAAACTTAAATTTTACTATGTTTATACAAATTTATTGAATAAGACGAGTGATCGAACTTATGGTAAAAAAAGTCAAACAACCTATATTTTGTAACAGAGGTAGTATAATTCTCACTAGACGCGTCATACAAGATAAAATTTAGAACTTTTTTTACAAAAATAGAAATATTTAGCTATCAGGTTATAATCTAATAATTATATATTGGAGCTGAGGTGTGCCCTGGCGTCAATCTCAGTAACCGTCCCATTCTTCATCGTGATGTATTGGAAGTGAGGTAGTGTAACTAATTATTTTTGTTTTTGAGGCTAACAGGAAGTGGACCATGGAACCTTCCATACTACAAATCTAGTAATGAACAATTTAATCAGCGGCAACAGAACAATCTAATCTTTACAATGCAAGCACATGTAAAGCACAACACACTCTTTCATCTCTGTAGTTGTACTTCAAAATTGCCATCTCACTTACTAAAATATTGGAAAGAAAAGAAAGCGAACCCAACAAATTTGAAAAGAAAAAAAGCAAAATTTTGGCTCAACATCTATACTCTACTAATCTATAAGTTTTGTTTGGTCTAATGAAACGAAGTATGCCCACCTGCAAACTATTTGCTGTACTTGCCTATCTACTCTTTAGATGCAGAGAGTAACTTTGACTACACCAAGAAAATCTCACCACACATGACATCCCGCGCATGATGTTGAAGGGGAAACTACAGCAGAGGAGCGTGCGAGCTGCATCACCATTCGTTGCGCGTCCGACGGCAGCATTCGTGAAACGACAAATGCCTTCCATCCGTTGGGCCCAGAAACACGACGTTATTGGGCTCAAGCCCGTGGGCCGAATTGGCACCTGAGGGCATTTCAAGAGATACGTGTGGCCGTGTGGGCGCTGGCTCACGAACCGGGCTATGACATGGCACCGCACCGGGAAAAAAGATCAGCCGCGAACGCTCTGGCTCACGAACGCTTTTGTTTCCACTCGACGCGACCTCTCCTCCGCGCGCCCGCCGGCCGCCGCGCCTGCCACCTGCTCGACGAATCGCCCCTTCCGTCCGCCTCCGCGATGCCGCCCCGCCTCGCCGCCGCGGCGGCGCTACTAGCTCTGTCTCTTATACACATCTAGATGTGTATAAGAGACAGCCACGGAGGCATGCATCTAGGCTCCCAGAAGGCTGCTCTCCTCCATTGGGCCGCCTGCTGTTTCTCGCTAGCTTGTGCTGGTGGCGCTGCTGATTCTAATGAGCGTTCGTTCTTCGGGACAGGCCTTGATTCGGGTTCCGGGGGAGGTGAAGGTGGTGGCGGCGACGGCGCTGACCTTGGGTGGCTGAGGGTGTTCCCGCACGTGCTCACCGCGTCCATGGCCAACTTCCTCTTCGGCTACCACATTGGGTGAGTGCTGCTTTCAGTTCACTTGGCAGCTGAAGCAATGCTCCCTTGAATCTGGCATTCGTGTCTCGGATTGGGAGTCATGTATCTTTGATTAGCTACCTAAACTGATTGTACAGTACTGGTGCTCATTCTGCCTTCCCCACTGTGGCGCTGCATGGCATTAGAACTTAGTATGGTTGTTCCTCAAAGGGCTAAAATCTATTTTTATTTGAGATGAATTTAGATAGTGGCATTTTCACTGTCACCTGCACCACTAGCTGAATATGTCATGCTTTTAATGAAAGAATATGCCAATTGTAATGTGAAAACTGGACTTGAAATCCTGAAATATGTATTTGACTCTGGTGGAACGCACCATGCTATGTATTGTACAGTTTTCTGTCAAGCATCCGACCGGTTGCAGGGTCATCCGACATGGAATCCTGAATATGTGTTTGACTCTGCTTGCAGGGTCATGAATGGTCCCATAGAGGATATTGCACGAGAGCTTGGTTTTCAAGGAAATGCCTTCCTGCAAGGTCTTGTGGTCAGCATATTCATTGTTGGTGCTTTTTTTGGGAGCCTAGGCTCATCTGCGCTAGTTGATAAATTTGGTTGTAAAAGGACTCTTCAAATTGATAGTATTCCATTGATCATCGGGGCTCTTCTGAGGTATTTAGTCTCACTGTTACAGTGTTTCTGTGTTCCTAACTTTATGGAGTTTTTGTTGATTAATCTAGTATGTACTTCCAATTTTTTATGTGTAATAAAGCAATCATACAGTGCGCAGGCAGATTCGCTGGATGAGATGCTTTTGGGAAGATTCCTTGTTGGCATTGGAATTGGTATAAATACTGTTCTTGTTCCACTGTATATCTCTGAGGTAGTCTGCTATTTTGGAATTGATCATTGCTGCTATGCTTGTGATTGCTATCATACAAATTTTCATTCACCCTTGCTCAATTCTAGGTTGCTCCAACAAAATATAGGGGTTTTTTGGGGACTCTCTGTCAAATTGGAACATGTTTAGGAATTGTTGCTGCACTTTCATTGGGGATACCTTCTGAAAGCGATCCACATTGGTGAGGCATCTCTCGTTGGCATTTCTGCATCTTAATGATGTAAGTATATCATTTGATTAAATTCACTGCTGTGCTGTGGCATCATCATGGAAAAGTTAACAACTTACACATTAAAGAAGCTGCATTACCTTTTGTTCATGTATCTTCTGTTGTAGAGGAGAATAAAACCAAAACATGTTAATGAAAGCTTTAAATAAACCAAGGACTACGAAGTGTACTGAACAGGTAATGAGTCAATTTTCTCATAGTTAACTGGTAAAACCTGAGGCTCATTGTATCAATCATATTCTTCAATGTAAACTATGCAAACTATTTTCAGTGGGAACAGTAGTGGAAATGCCTAATTTAGTAAGTATGCAGCGATATACATATAAAAGAACTATATGAAACAATATTCCAAAGAAAAAAGAACAAGAAAGAGAGAAGATGCACAGTTAAGAAGAGCAGATAGGTGAGGCTGTCTAGCCAAGCCATGAATACTGTCTAGTATCTCTGTAAACTATTTGCTCGTCAGATGCCTTGTATAAACAGAGTACTGAAGGCCTTTTATGTCTGTAGGTGGCGAACGATGCTTTATGCTGCATGCGTACCTGGTTTTCTTATTGTTTTTGGGATGCAGTTTGCTGTTGAGAGTCCGCGCTGGCTTGCAAAGGTACCCTATGAGCTATGACTTACTTTGGGGGTTCCATCTTTTTATTCAAGGTCATTGTTTGCAACTTTGCATCAGAAAGACATATCTTGTAGGTTGGAAGGTTTAATGATGCCAGAAAAGTTGTAGAGAGCCTCTGGGAACCTTCTGAAGTTGATAAGTCTATGGAAGAGATCAAAGCTGTTGTTGCAATTGACGATTCACAGTCTAGCTGGTCAGAACTTCTGGTGGAGCCCCACAATAGAGGTACTTCTGTTTATCACAAACTTTTCCTATTGTCACTTTACTCATTTTTGCTTTCATGGAAACTAGTAAATGATATCATGCTTACGACCTAGAATAACAAGTTGCATGTCTCTGTATGTGCACGTTCATACATCTGCATGCATGCGCAATTGGTTGTTGAACTGATAATCCATGTCTGCTTGTGCCCCACGTTCATCTGATGTGTTCATAATTTAACAGCCTTGTACCTGATGGTTGTTATCTGGGGCATTAAATTGTGAATTATTACTGAAGAAGTCTCTGATGTGATGTTATAGTATTCGATACATTGATGTTTTGCACCACCAGATCTACATAATCTCTGCACTTTTTATCTAGATAGTGAGTTAGAGCTTATTTCCCCTGGAACTTCAGAAATGAACCCAGGCTCCCCAATACTACTGCGCACTATTTTCTGCAAAGTTGCTATGAGTTGCTCATGCAATCGTGTGACTTTTCTACAGCAAACAAGCAAGCCATGTTCCTTTATTGTTTATCCTCTTCTTTGTGCGATCTGAAACACAGAAATCCTTGTGATTCTGTACTTGAGGCACAGAGGCCTTGAAATACCCATAGCTTCTATTATTGTGATTCTCTTCATGTGGTCAAGAACTTAGCTGTTATTGTATATGCAGTTGCATTAATTGGAGGGTCCCTTTTCTTTCTGCAACAATTCGCTGGAATAAATGGTGTTCTTTACTTTTCATCATTAACATTCCGTGATGTTGGTATTACAAGTGGTGCTTTAGCGAGCTTATACGTTGGAATTACCAACTTTGGAGGTGAGCAAACCAGGTTGTCATTTTATGTTCTATGGTGAATTCTTCATGAACTCATACCATATTTTTTTTTGGATTTTAGGAGCACTTGTTGCTTCAAATTTAATGGATAAGCAAGGGCGAAAAAAACTTTTGATAGGAAGCTATCTTGGAATGGTATGCACGTGCAGCCTTCCCTCCATGTGCTATTTCAAAGTATTGATACTGTTATAACTATCTTTTACTCAGCAAAGTCTCTGCATTTTTATACATATGTAAGTTTACTCTGAATAAATTATTTATGTTCATATGATTATACATACAGTGAGTCAACAATGTTGTGGTTCTTAACTTATTATGTATGTTGATGAGCCTACTCTTTTCCTTAAAACGTCATTTTATTTATCTATTTGTTCTTTCTGCAGGCATTGGCTATGTTCCTTATAGTATATGGTATCAGCTTCCCTCTTGATGAAGGAGTTGCCCACAGCTTGTCAATTACTGGAACTCTTTTGTATGTACTTTCACTTTCTATTTTGTCTAGCAAATTCTTATAGTTAAATCCACTAGAGATGATATGTTATTACCTGGTGATTTAAAAGTTAAGGGGCAAACACTTGTTGCAGTATAATAACTTGAGGGAGCTTTATAAAAGACATTATTTTGCATTGAGTGTGATACTGAAGAGAGTGTACTGTGTATGGAGAGTTTGTTCAAGATCTATTTATGTTTTCCATTTACGAGAAGGTTTGCTTAATTTGGGGAAATTGCATCTGTCGGATTTCTCATTGTATATAAAGCATTTAATTGCTTATGGATAATACATAGTATTTTGCAGCATGTTCTCTGCATCATGATGTGATAAAAGAATTAATTGCATATAGTTACGGATCATTCAGTTTGTCAGTTTGTATTGGAATGTCGTTCAGAATGCTGGTTAGAAACTTAGCTTGCTCACAACGAGTTGGGGATTTAGGAATTCTTTTAGCTAACAGATATATGCTGACAATTGCAGGTACATTTTCACTTTTGCCATTGGCGCTGGGCCAGTTACAGGTATCATTATACCAGAGCTGAGCAGTGCTCGTACACGATCAAAAGTTATGGGCTTCAGCTTCACAGTACACTGGGTATGTACTTTCGAACCCTGGATGCGACCTTAAAGAAAACTACTTCTGTAGTAGGTTGCATGCATTCAACATTTTTACTTGATATTGAAAATGTTGTTTAACAGTACTTTCTTGTCTAGACCTGTAGACTGAACTATGGATTACATTGCTTTCAGATATGCAATTTTCTGGTGGGACTGTATTTTCTAGAGCTTGTGAACAAGTTTGGGGTTGGAGCAGTCTATGCAGGTTTCGGTGGGGTTTCCTTGCTTACAGCACTTTTCGCCTATAATTTCATAGTTGAAACAAAAGGACGCTCCCTTGAGGAAATTGAGATGTCTTTGAGCCCAGCTACACCTAGCAAGCGGGAGTAAAATATGCTCATCCATTCTGTCATGTGACAAACTGAACTGCATAATGGCCTGGAGGAATTAGAGCAGAGGGGTACACTTCAATCGAAATGCAGTTTGGTATCTATTGACCTAACCTGTGTACATGTAGTAGGTTAGTGGCTTGCCAAAGTATTTTCCTGTCAGTCTTCAGCGGAAGCTGTTTGTTGCGAATGGCTTCCCGTCTATGGTAATGCCCGTGTATACAAAGTTCACATCGTCGAGTATAGTTCGTGAGCAATTGTTGTACTATGTAAATAAAGGGTGGAGATTTTTTTTATACGTTGGTTGTGTTTGTTAGCAATAAGCTTGACATGTATGTGTGTGCTGCGTGCGTGTGTAGTGTGTGTTGTGCTTGTGTGTGTGATCGCCAGCATGGAGGCTGCGGCGAGGACGAACATGGGCACGATGCAGTCGGGTCCAGGGCAGGCGCGTGCGAGGGACGTGCTCCAGCGTAGCTGCACCTTGTGATCGAGTCGTAGGCGTACTGGTGTGCGTGGCGTAGGTCCTTGCGGGTGGAGGCCGCCATGTCCGGAGTGAGCGAACGGCTCCTGGGCACGGACGAGCGCGTCCTGCGCATCGTGTGCGAGGGCTGCGGTGGAGGAGAGGTCCCCGGCCTTTAAGTAGCCCCTGTGCTCCCTATGTAATGTCTGCCGAGTCCAATGTAATCAATAGAGAGGCCAAGATACAGGCCGGTGATGGCCGGCCGCGGCGTTCATCGCCAAACAATGTTCATCTTTCTCCTCGGGTTTCCGGCGTGTGAGCAGGCTAGAGCGAGTGAGGAGAGGGGAGAGCAGCGGGAACGCGTGTTCCTGGGCGGTTCCAACAGTATTTTGGTACGGTTGGTGTACTGTGTAAATAAAGGAAAACAAGCTGCACCGATAGTTTCCGCTGCTGCACTAGTGGTGAATTGGAATTATTGTGTAATTTGCTCTTGCGTGATTAAGATTCGTCGTTGCAAAGCACTTCAAAGTCGAATGTGCAACTTGTGAACTGCAAAGTACTAGCATATTTCTTAGAGACTGCCTCGATCGCAAGCAGGGAAGGCAGCCACTCAACCTGTGCGTCTTTTGCTGAATGTTAGGCAGAGAAGGAACAAACGTCAACCAATGCAGGACAGTGCTTTCAGTACAGTCGCTTTATTTGATAAATGGTTGAGAGGCTTCGCCACACAAGGAACTCATGGCTGTGGCGCACCCTGTCTCAGATATTCTTGCTTCTGTTCTGTGGTCTCAAACAAGGGAAGCCGAAAATTTCCTGGTCAAATCATATATTTTTCTCCTTGTCTTTTGTGCCCATCGTCGACGTCCTTTGGTATAAACCTTCTGTGTTAAGTGGAGGTCCAAAGAACAGTGATGTCGAAATAGTGCGAAAGAAACTCTTCATTCTGACTTCTCAACATCGATTAGTCTAAGATGTCGACGTTGTCACTATTGGACAGTCTTTGTTTTTCTGAAGATGCTTTCAACTTCATTGCTCTGTGTTCTCAAATCTTTGGTAGCGTTTATGGGCCCATCAGCTTTGGACTTTTGTATTCTCAGTGTTCATACTAGCGTGTGATTACGGTTTCTAGCATTGGATTGCAAAGGGCAGTATAAATGCATAACTGCGGGTTCTTACTTGACAAATATGTAAACGCTAATGATATACCGTTCTCTTTTAAATAAACTGATCGCACCTTGAATGGTAAGATAACAAGAAGCAAAGTTTTAATAACATTCTTCTGCGAGCATTTGATCTATATAGTCCATCTGTTGCAATCTCGCTCAACCATCTAAACAATTAATGTAGCCAGTATTTTACTTTTACTTTTTTCTTTTTTATATGCTGTTTTTTACTTTTCAGTTGAAAGCAAGATCACTACCATGTCAGCGACAACACTGGTCCATCTTAGGGGGTGTTTGGATCAGGGTGACTAAAATTATAGCCTCTTGCAAGAGCTAAACTTCCAAACAGATGAGGCTAAAGAGGGATTAAAATTAGTCTTGAGGCTAAAAATTACTAGTAGGGGTGGAGGAGCTAAAAGAGACTAAAATCCCCTCTTCCTCTCTCCTCATTAATACTTTTGCTCTATCTCTCCTCAATTGAATACCACTTTAGCTCTTGCTTCCAAATAAGGGGTGACTAAATTTTCTTAGCTTGACTAATTTTAGTCATGAGACTAAAGGTGATCCAAACATGCTCTTAGTCCTAGTTGATAATACCATTTGCCTTGTTGTTGCTCCAATGGAAAATAGTGACGTAGCATAACAACAACACTTGCCTCAGTTAATCACTCCACTATATAGCGAAGGAGGGCCAAATATTGAAACCTTGGTAACTTCCTTAATCACCCTTTTAGGTGGCCCCAAGGGTATAATATATATATAGTACAAGGAGTGGGTACTGCTGATATAGCATTGCTGAAGTATGGATAATAATGCAACGAAAAGACGGCATTATTGGATCGTATCCTCTTGTGCTTTTTTCACTCATTTCCCTATCAAGTATGAACTCATTCTTTTTGTATCTCCTTTTACTTTTTTCTTGGATGAAAGGAACACCGATTTTGTGATTGAGCACATGTAAATCCTACGTCCAAAGCTATCATCCAACAATTCCTCTTTTCCATCATTGTTTACAGGGACAAAGTGCAGTATAACACGCTAAAGAAATTACGTCCAATTATCCTTGCAATGCGACGGGGACATTTCTTTGTTCACCTTTAGGAAAGACTTATCTCCACTACAATATCAAGTACAAGTAGCCTTCGCATATTGATGCAGTGTTTCACTTTTTTGACAGCAACATCAATGCTGTTGCTTATCTAGTTATCTTGCCAAATCTTTGCCTTGCCATTTCGCTGTTAACTAGCCGACCAATGGACTGGTCTGCACAAATGAGTTAGCTTTACCGACCCATCAGATAAAAATCGACGTGTAAATGCACGAAAGGGTCAAGTTTGAGTTTGTTACCTCTCGAGCAAATCGCAGCATTCATTGGTGTTATATCACGCAGCCAAGTTGCTCGTGAGTCGTGACGACAGGGGTTGACGCCTGTTGCAAGCTGTGTGGGGTCTAATTTTAGTGCCAAACGCACAAATCGTGGCTTCTCCACTGTTTGATTTTCTCTCTCTCTCTCTCTCTAGTGTCTCTGGACAGCAGGTCGACTTGATCTCTCCTGGTACCGTGTCCATCATGCATATGTTCTAGATACAACCGCCTAGAGCTTAACACGTGTTAAGAGTGTTTGGAACGGCTGGTGCTTCACATCGAACCCTTTTTTTATTTAATTCGAACCTCTAAAGCTTTAGGCAACAAAATGTGTAAATGAAAATTTTAGAGAAGAATTAATCTGAACTGTTACACTGTCAATTATCATTAATCGACAATCTAGTTGCAAACAGCCCAATCAGCTTCACAAAATTCTCACCCTCTGGAGGAAAAACACTTTCATATTCAGAGCAGAGCTCAATTTCTTCATGGTTACTCGCGTGGTCCGGTCTCTCCCGTGCAGTCCTTGATTTGACGCTCGCGTCCATGCCAGCACTCTTTGGTTGAATGGCTCGGCTTCTCTACACCAGTCGCTTCCTGAGTTCAGTATGGAGTCTGGCCGGCCGTTTACTTGTGCACGTCCTCTGATACATCACATTCGGCGTGGAAAACCGCTCTCACCGGCCGGTGATCGGATAACCTGTAGTTGCACGTCTCGTAATGGACTTGCTTCAGTCCCTTGCCTCGCCACAGAATACGATCGCACCTGCACAAAGGTAAACACCTCGGCCTGAGGTCTGCATCCGCCCTCAACAAACTCATGCCATTTGCAGGATTCAATGTACAAGACTTTGCGGTTGCGCGTATCTCGTTGAGATTTCTATAGCTCAATGCAAAACACGTACAAAGATTTTGCGTGTTCTCGAGAAAGAAAGATGTGTAGAACTGTTCGGCTGACCATGCTGGCGCACGCTTCTTCTCGCCCCGAGCACCATCGAAGCACCAGTAATACTGATCGGAGTTGGGGTGGAACTTGTAGGTGGGGGAGAACGTGATCAGCCCTTCTTGCCATCCCTCGAAATGCCGACCCCTCGAGAACTCAAATTGTAGCTGTGATCGCACCGGGTTTACATATCTTCAGGAAATGGATAGATTCAGATAAGTTGAAATTGAGCTTGCATTGCCCAAGAAAGTACCTGATCTTTTTCTAACAAGATGGCCCAGTTCTTGGCTTTCACCAGCGACCTTGTCTCGGCCTCTTCCAAGGATATCCTATAATTCAAGTCACCGAGCAAAACTACTTGACTGCACAAATACGAAAGAAAAAGCAGTACCATTAACAAATTGTACGAAGTGGTCAGAAAGAACTAAGAAGTGATGCGCTGGATGATGCATGCAATTATGCACGATGTCTCGGCTTCGTTTTCATTTACAAAGGAGCAAAATTTAAACATGTCACGTCAAACTAAGAAATAAGAATATAATTATATTACAGAAAGAACAGAATCTAATCCTACGTTCAAGGCGCACACTCCAGAAGATGCTTAGGCACTGTTATTGACTTATTGTAGAACTCTTAAAGATCTCATATGCTGACTAGTTGGCCAAAGCTAAAAAACTGAAACAAATATGAGGTTTATTGAACTGAGCGTAGTACACCTACTCATGATCAAGGATCTTCTCTGGCAATTCCTGAGTTGTGCGACCAGGAAACCATGTCCTAGCAAGTATGTCCGCAACATCCAAATTCCTCAGCAGCACATCCCCTTCCTTGCCACCTGAGGCCAGGTGACAACAAACGAAGCAAAAGCTCGTCTCATGCAACACAAATCGGATCGAAACAGAACCCTGCAACCCACGCATCCACGTGCATGGTCATATCATTTGCATATATATGGATCATATGTGCTTCTGTGTGCATCTTATGGTTACCTTGTTCCCTAGGCAGCCCATGATACCCGAACCGATGCATGACACATCTAGATGGTGAATGAATGGCCTAAGGTTGCTTCTCACCCAAACTGACGTAAAGATGCCAACCATCTGCTTGGCAGCCCATGATACCCGAACCGATGCATGACACATCTAGATGGTGAATGAATGGCCTAATAAGGTTGCTTCTCACCCAAACTGACATAAAGATGCCAACCATCTGCTTGCTCCTGATGCATCTGAAGCCTTCTTCCTGCATAGAGCCCTCCATTACACTGCTATTTGTAGATTCTTGGATCAACTTTGCCCCTTCTTTTCTTTCCATTTTGTTGAGTGCATCCCCAATTAGTGAGTTCCACTTTGCAGATATACAGCTCTTTGTAGGACCAAGCACATTTCTTGCATTGAGTGGCACTATCTCCTGGAACCTAAATCACCATTAGAACAAATCTTATTCAGCAGGAACAACACACCACTTTTACAACAGATGAGTTAACAGGTTGAACTGAAAAGGATACCCTAGAACATAGATATCATAGGTGTTGGCCCTTATATCCAACCAATCCTCCAAGTCCAGATCATCAGATGGTGCAATTCCACCGACGTTCCAGGTACTAGCAAACACCCTTTTACGCCAAAAGAAGACATAAAAGATCAGAAATGAAATGCTATGAAGCAGGAATGAACTGGAACTACGGACATGCGAGGTAGTGCAAGTTACCTGTATACAAATGTATCCTTCTGTCCACTTAAGGGTCTCTTTCCCAAATTCTCATCCACTACGCTAGAAACCTCAGAGACAGATCCATGACCATGCAGCTGTTGGCGGTGCAGTAGCTTGGTTGTTACTAACCTTGGCAGGATGATCTAGAACAAGAATCAAGGACAGAAGATGCTTTTTGCTTCAACTCTGCTACATAGACAAGAGAAACGAGTAGCTACATGTGCATGCCTGCTCACTTGTCTCACCTTTCTGTTTTCTCCCATGTTGTAGTAGAGACAAGGAAGATATTGCCTCCCTGTCTAATAGTAGCATGCATGAGCATTCATGCACGAGCCTGTAATAACCAAACATGGCGAAGTGCTGTATGTTATATAACTAAGGAAATGGGCAGGAAAGAAAGGAGGAAACAGTAGCTGTGATGTTGACACAGCTGCAAGCAGAGCTTTTCATTGTATCCAATAATTTATCTTGAAGACATTCACACGGCACAGTACATGTCAGGCTTTTTATGGACCATCAGGTTTACTGCCGGTTTCCGTCATAACAAACTAACAAAGACAGTAGTTATAGTTTAATCTTCAATATTTTCTGTGTCCATGGCTCTATTCCAAACACTGTAGTACAAATACATTAAGATTAACATCAAGACACAGGGGAATACTTTTTATCAAGTGGTACAAAAAGTAATGTGAATATGCAATCCAGAGTGTTCTGATTGGCGACCTACACTGTCATGCTTGATGGTTTGGCTGGGTAAGAAATCATCCCTGTTGAATAAAGGCTGGGTGGGAAGAGACAAAGGCACACTTGTGCAAGTTGCCTACCTAATATATGTTTTTATTATTATCTGTTTGTTACACACTTGTGCTGCCCTTGGGTTTTTGGCAAGCCAATCATGCAACTTGTGCTCGTATTTTGCAAGAATTTTGGACTCTTGTCCCCATTTGCATGTGTGTATTGTTTGAAAATTCACAGAGAGATCTCAATGCTGTATCAGCTTCTCTGCTGTGGTTGACCGCATGGATATATATTGTAGGTAGCATAGGCTTTATAGACCTCAAAACAATTCTGCTAGGGTGTTAATGCGCTTAATTATGTGCAGTTTTCTAGCACAAGTGTGATAACTTTGCTTACCTCTCCCGATGCAAAAGGAAGATATTATGGCCCATGGTTATCAGGTTGTGCTTCTATCCTCAGAAAGGGGGAAAAAAAGAACAGCCACAAAATGGTGAATTCCTGGGCGACCTACTAGGCTACTAGAGATGTTAGATTGTTAGATGAAAAACAAGCATCCTATGCAGCTCTATATTTTGGCTCTCGGGGTATGGAGAGTTTGAGGTACATAAGCTAGTGATTTGACAGAAGTGCAATCCAGGAATAAAACAAGGATAAAAAAGGAGGACATGAAAAGAGATACCTCTAGGCAGGACCAGTATGCGCCGTTCATTTTCCCCAACAACCAAAATTGTATTGCCACATTTTCCTTCATTCAACAAAAAGTAAGAACCTCATGAAACCACCATCGTTCCTTTTTGGTATTACAAGGAGCCAAGGCAGGAAGGATGGTCCCCAATCATAATAGGAGAAATTCAGTCCGTGCATTTCTATGATAGACATGCCTACACACTAGCATGCAGCTATGCACAGCTGTGGAAACTAGAAGTCTACGGCGCCATGTTTGGCAAGATATTTCCAAATTCCCGAGTGAGCATTGTTGCTTTACTGGTTTACAGCCAGGTTCCAACAGTGCTAGTGCCAGTAGAAGAAATTTGGCGAAGATGATGCAGTGGTTACATAATTTCTCATTTTTTAAATGAAACGCTGCATATGCTAATTAATAAATAGCTGGACATTAGTAAATCAATCGTTATGACCTTCTAAAAATACTGACCAGGTTTTCTCGTTATGCTGAACATGGTGCAAATGATCATCACAGACAACCTAGAACTTGATCCTTACACCAAATAAGACTGGTCCAAGAGTACTGTTGCATACTTGTTGCAGACTGACAGGCACAAAGTACAAAACTTCTTGCATGTTGAAACCAAGAATCCTTTCATGAACAGAGTAAATGCAAACCCCACCTCTCTTTACAGGAAGACTCACAATTGTAATAGGTATCACTATTAAGAGAATGAAATTAAAAAATACTTAAAATAACACCTAAAAGCGTAGTATTATATTTTACTGGCTGTTTATCGTAAAATATGAGAGTACCTTAGACATCACGAGTTAGAGTATGACATAATCTATCCCATGAGGTTTCTTTTCTAATTGCAATACACAAGCGAAGATGAATAATATTGCAAACATTTGTGAACAACTTGTTTCTTTGTACAGCACAGAAATCAACATAATTTTGCACCCTTTTTTTCCTTTGAACAGAATTTTCAAATTAAACCGGGTGCAGCTGCAACCAAGGTCACTTTTGACTTCCCCATAGTCGCAGTGTTTTCATGATTTAACTGATCAGCCAAGAGATTCTATGAAATTTCCCAGTTAATGAAATGTTTCCTCTTATACAGCAGCAGTTAAGGACTGAAGGTATTAAACTAGTAATGAATTTACATACTAATGAGAAACAAGCAATGTTCAGCATATGTTATTGTTTACGTCAGAAGATCTAAAATTGGTAGTTCAATTTGATATGACATAAAAATAAATAATGTGTACACATCATATTCTGAGTGAGGCTTCAGTGGCCCATGCGAATTAATGTAAACTCCAGTGCACAACAATTTTAGCACTTGGCACTAAACCAAATCACAGATCAGACTCCTTTAGGCGAACTTGTGTAGTTGTGTGCAATACTTTACTTTTGCAAGATACTTATATCAATGATTTTCTGCATGCGTGGCAATGCCATAGCCACAAGGGCGCTATACAAGCATGTAACTAAAAGACAATATCCAGTGTGATTATATATCAATATCCACCCTTATAGTTTAATGACTGTATGACCAATAATTGATAATGAACAATTTAAAGTATATATGCAAGTTGACAGCTCCCTAGCACATAGTAGGAACAACTGAACACTTGATGAGGAGTTGGATCACCAAGTCATTCTATTAACTCTTTTCATCTATTTACAGACCTAAAACTGCTGTATTTCAACCACATCTTGGAAGCAATGTTATTTAACTAAACATGCATGTTCAGATTATAGAGGTAATGAAATAATACTGTAGTTCTCAACCTCCTCATAGAGAAGTGCAATAACCAAACTTTTTACTTATCAATGAACATTGGTAAACATTGCAAAATACCAAAATCCAAGGAAAAAGAAATGAGTACCTCATACAGACATTTTCAGTAATAACTGAATTTAGAACAAGCTTTGATCAAGTGAACCTGCAATGCTAAAAAGAAACCGGAACAGTTACGTTGTATACGAGTACTGTTAGTCTGTTACAGGCTTGCAGCAAATACATAAAACTAAGAAAATATCACCTTTGCGACAAATGGCATGTCAAAGTAACTATTTGCATACATTTTAAAGAGGCAATATAGCTTAGTCAGGGGGGCTGATAAAAAAAGGAACCTCAAATTATTGGAGCATAATCAAAAGCATGGCTGCCATAAAGGCAAAAGGGAAGATTAAATTTTACATCATCTTTGTCTCTAACAGCAGTAGCACAAATGCATAGAACAAGAACTTAGGATATGAGCTCAGTATACTGAATATGTGCATAAGCATGCAGCTAAGCAGTAGAACAATCGATTACAACTTGAAATAAAACAGACAAGTCATAAAACAACAATATGTGACCAAATCAAACAAAAACAGCTATGTGCTGTTCAACAAAAAAAAGTTTATATACAGAAACACATAATTGGTGTCTTAAATCATCTTTTAATGACACATCAACCCTACATCATCCTTTTCCTTAGTTTCAGAAACACCTACTCCACACAATTACACAGAAGCAAGCAACCTTTCGCAGAAAGTTCTACCTGCCATGCCTTCTTTAGAAATGAGAGGAGTAATACATTATGCAGCATTAATCTACTTCATGACTAGATGAACAAATTATGCCACAGCGATGGTAATTCAGAACAGAAGGATCATCCGAACTTCGCAAAAACTCACCCAAACTGTTCATTTCAGGAAAAGAAATACAGAAAAAAATTGTTATTATAGTTTATTATAGCAAACAGCGCGACAGCATAGAAGCAACAGCATGAATATGTTATTCCCAGTACCAAACTATACAATGATATAAAGTGTTATTGAATTTGCAACATCTTCAGCAGAAACATTCACAGTAGTTTTTGCTGGAATAAATGGCAGTGGACTATTATTGTCACAAACCAAAAACAAGTCAATTGTGATTGTATATTGACACAAAGCAAAAGCAAAATATCTGTAAAATTGCACATCAGCCCATACAGTTTGGCTCTATGCTTAAAATATTAGTCCCTGAATATTCACCTGTCCAATTGATCAGGGTTAAGTAAAAGAGAGAGAGATATATAGAGAGAGAATGGCCGAGATCAATTCATTAAAATAAAAGAACCATTTTTTTCTTTTAGAAGCGGCACTGAACAAAACTGCATATCAGCAGATACATTATGTTCAGCATAACTCCAATATTACTTACATCTCAGCTAGGCTCTTTTCTATCCTCAAACAACAGAAGTGAAGAGAAAATGACCATGAAGGCATGAAGATCCTATTTTACAATTATATTCTATACTCTATACCAAGTATCGAGTTCCAGTAACTGGCGTAAGTAGAAGCACCTTGTAGCCAATTCACCTCACCATCTCTGAAGAACATCAAGTCTTGAGCTCAACCAATTGATGATGTCATTTGCGATATCATCCCTTTCCGGTTCAAAGAGAAGATCATGCAAATACCCTTCATATAGTTTTATTGATTTATTTGTTGACATTGATGCTTGGTATAGTCGCTGGGATGCTCTCGGATCAGTTATAGTGTCAGCTGTGCCATGTAGAACTAGAAAAGGGACAGTAACTCTGCTCAAGTTTCTTTGCAAATATGATGATATCCGGAGTATTTCATTGCCAGTTCTAACTCTAATTGGTCCAGTATACACGAGGGGATCTGAATACTTCATCTTCAGAGCCTCTGGATCACGGGAAACAGGAGGTCCTCTCTTATGCAAAGCACTAACTCGATATTTTGGAGCTAACACAGAGAATATTGGTGCAACAACCTGATGTTTGAGAAACGAAAAAATATATATAAGCATTTGGGAATTGAAGATTCTCGCTGGAAAATAGCAGTTTGAAGAATAAATCCACTATATCAGTCACTCTCACAAGTTAAGAAACCATTGTGTATTAGCATTGTTATGATTGATGACCCAGGAACATAACTCTTCAATTTTCTGAGACCAGATATGACCAGATGGAGCAATTTTAAAATTTGCACTTCAATAAATAAACCGAAGTGATGTGTCATTTACACATTAAAATTTCTTGTACTACAAGCAACAGAACTAGACAAGCATACACAATTATCATGGGTGTCAAATACTGCAAACGAAAATTCTATATGTAACCATATACCATTTTTTTCTCGAACACGCAGGAGAGCTTATATTAAGAAGAAAGTAACCATAGACCAATTAATAGACAATATAAAAAATCATTTGAAGGGTCAAATCTTCATTTATTGACAGGTAAAGGACTTGTTGATTTCATTTTGTTTTTTCTCTCGATCATGATGAGAGACTCCTGCTGGCCACTTTCTATTTAAAGCTAGAGGAGTACTGAACCCCAGCTGGCCAGGAGGCTCATTGAAACCAGATCCTGAAGTAGGTACACACAAATTTGGGAGCCCTAGGTTCAAGACCGATCGGCTGTCCTCTCAAATGGAGGCACTAACCAACGGAGATACTGCTTGGTTCTTTGATTTCATCATTTTGTTAAACTGAAGAACACATTGAACATGTAAGACATTCCACGAATAGCTGGATAGCATTATTATAGGTTGTCAAATACAAACAACTATGCCCCTCAAGCAACCACTAAAACGAGAGCCATACACAAGGATTGTGCTTACTTTTATGATTGGATGAGATGGTTGAACATGAATAGCTGGCGATGTTAAGACCACACCTTCTACATGAAGTTCTACACAAGGATCTAGAGCTGCCTTCAGACATTCATGCAAACGGTAAAAAGATTGAAGTTAGCATCCCACATATGTGGCCCTGCGGTCTCACTACGAAGAGTCCCAATTAAATCAAATGGCATTGTTGTACCTTCAAAACAATAGCTCCACCTGTGGAGTGCCCAAATAAGAAGCATGGCAAACCATGGTTTTCCTCCAATACAACGTCCTCAAGAAATTCTTTCTGCACAAGAAGGAATTTTGAGAAGAGCACAGAAATCTTATGGCAAAAAAAAAAGATCCACAACTTGATATATATATATATATGTATATGTATATATATATATATGTATCTAGTGGTGAATTGGAATTATTGTGTATTTGCTCTTGCGTGATTAAGACTAAAAACCAGATCTGTGAAGCATTGTAGCAGAGGACAAGTTAAGACGAGGGTAGGCAATACCGAATCAACGATATGTTCCAGAGTAGATGCATTGGAATTGTTCATTGACGTAACAGATACAGAGAATAAAGTCTAAAATCAGACTCAACCCTGTTCAGGTACTCTTTTTACTCAAAATATAATATATAAAACAGGAAACATTTGGGTATGTTTCTATTGAACCACACTACGACAATGTGCATATATGAAATTAAAGGCATCTGTAGAATTGTGGACCTAATAATCGTTTTCAGCAGTAGTACATAATAGATAATAGTTGTGCTCCTAGATTGAAGATCTTAAAGTCTCAAATCTCCTATTGACTTAGAAGCGGTTGGTTTACCAGGTTTTGATGAGACCACTCAAAGCAATGAACAGAACATACCAAATCAACACTTGAGCACTAATATGTGACAGTAACTCACCGATCCAGTCCATGGCATAAACTTTAAGGCCTTGATCATTCAACAATTTCGCGAAATGGCTGTACCTTCCACTGCAGATTACTGCCATCAGCAAAAGCCTACTATGAAAAGAAATCCTGGAATATATGCATAGGATATATTGTGTACCTATGCTCGTTTAGACCATGCAATAGAACAACAACGCCCCTACATAGTTGAGAAGCAAAAAAGTAAAAGAAGAGGTTAAATTAGAATAGAAATAATGCCTCCAGCTGGTTGAAGGTTTCCTGAACATGTATAGCATGAAGGACGTGATGTCTAAAGCATGCATAGGCATAACTATTTGTAAATGAATTCTTGTTTGCTAGTGCATGGCTGTATCTACATCAGTCGAAGAAAAGGTATCCAACAATGCTCCATTTCAAAAGGGACTGCTACTAATCAAATTGTCTAGGACACTGAGGACTATTTTTCAGCATTACCGATACAAAGATAAAAACAGTCCCTAATGAGAAGGTCCAATATAATGTTAGTCCAATATAATGTTGTCCCCTTTTGTAACCCAGTCCACGCATATCTGAACCACTACTTTAATCAGTCCAAAAATTGATAACCAACAAAATTTCCATGTTGCAAGTATTAACCCAGTTTTGCATGATGTAATCCCCAAGGAAGCTCCTAAAGGGACAGGCAGGCTTATCCTTCAGTAGAACATTACCCATATGTTGCCATGCTCCCTACACTACAAGACGTAGTGATTCCCCTAAAACAAACAAACAACAACCTATAAAGGCCCTTGGAATTATGCACCTGCTCGATGCTACCAACACCCCCAAACTACCAATCAAATCAACCCCGCCAAAATAAAGCACTAATACTCTCGGCGTGTTAGGTTTCAATACCCAACCGCTCCATCTCATCGCGTTCTCAACAGTAACGACACGGTATCTCATTGACGCGGTCGCGGCCATTCCAACAGGACGCGCCAGACGCCAGCGGATTCTCGGCACCACGATAACAGCAAGAGCAAATTCGCGGGGGTGCTGGGGGTAGGGGAGGTGTGAATACTTGACGCGATCGGCGGCGGCCGGAGTCCACGACTGCGTGAAGAGCGCGTCGCCCCTGGCGGTCTCGAACACGGCGAAGTCCCTCCGGCTCGGCCCCTTCCCGGTCCCCGCCTCGTCCGCGTCCGCCTCGGCCTCCTCCCGCAGCCTCCGGATCGCCAGCTCCCGCCGCACGGCCGCGTCCATCTCCACCGCCTTCGTCGTCCCCGTCCCTCCCTCCACAACCACCACCTCCTCTTCCTCCCCGTCAGCAGCCGCGGCGGCCATCTCCGACGCGGGCGGCGGCACCGCGAGGCACAGCCGCCCCCGCCGCCGCTGGCCCTGCGCCCGCGCCCCGACAGGCAGCGTGACATCGACACGGACCGCCCCCGCCCGCAAAGGCCGCCGGAGCGAGGGGGTCGCCCCCGACGCCGCCGGCGAGGCCGCGGGTGGGGCCCACATGTCGGCGAGGGCGAAGGGTGGCGCGAGGGAGGAGAAGGAAGGAAGGGATCGCGGAATGGGACGGAGGTGAAGGGGCAAGGGATCTCGTGATGGAAGCTTCGGCGATGATGGTTTGGTTACGGAATGGAGGAGAAATCGCTCATCAAATCATACGCGCGGTCGTTATTATAATACTCTGCCCGTATTTAGTGCACGAGGCGGGGACGGAAAAGAAGAAATAACTTCGGGATTCGTCGTGGCGCTGGCCTACCCCCAGTGGCCGCGCCGGGGACGCGCGTCGATGCTTGCTGAACGGGGCCGGTGCCGGGATGTCAGTGAGAGTAGGTGGACGGGAGCTGGGTGTGTGGCGGTATTTCTAGGCGTCTCGGTGCGCACGTGGCGCTGTGCTAGTGGAAGCGTGGCCGGCGCACGTTGGGGGTGCTGGGTGCACGGGTGGCCGACGTAGACCGGGTGTATGGGTGCCGGTAAAGTTTGATTCATTGTGGGGTGCAAAGCACTAACTCGATATTTTGGAGCTAACACAGAGAATATTGGTGCAACAACCTGATGTTTGAGAAAAAAAAATATAAGCATTTGGGAATTGAATTCTCATTGGAAAACATCAATTTGAAGAATAAATCCACTATATCAGTAACTCTCACAAGTTAAGAAACCATTGTGTATTAGCATTGTTATGATTGATGACCCAGGAACGTAACTCTTCAATTTTCTGAGACCAGATATGACCAGATGGAGCAATTTTAAAATTTGCACTTCAATAAATAAACTTAAGTGATGTGTCATTACACATTAAAATTTCTTGTACTACAAGCAACAGAGCTAGACAAGCATACACAATTATCATGGATGTCAAATACTGCAAAGGAAAATTCTATATGTAACCATAGACCAATAAATAGACAATAAAAAAATCATTTGAAGGGTTAAATCTTCATTGTATTGACAGGTAAAGGACTTGTTGATTTCATTTTGTTTTTTCTCTCGATCATGATGAGAGACTCCTGCTGCCACTTTCTATTTAAAGCTAGAGTAGTACACACAAATTTGGCCTAGGTTCAAGACCAATTGGCTGTCCTCTCAAATGGAGGCACTAATCAACGGCGATACTGCTCAGTTCTTTGATTTCATCATTTTGTTGAAGTGAAGAACACATTGAACATGTAAGACATTCCACAAATAGCTGGATAGCATTACTATAGGTTGTCAAATACGAACATCTATGCCCCTCAAGCAACCACTAAAACGAGAGCCATACACAAGGATTGTGCTTACTTTTATGATTGGATGAGATGGTTGAACATGAATAGCTGGCGATGTTAAGACCACACCTTCTACATGAAGTTCCACACAAGGATCTAGAGCTGCCTTCAGACATTCATGCAAACGGTAAAAAGATTGAAGTTAGCATCCCACATATGTGGCCCTGCGGTCTCACTACGAAGAGTCCCAATTAAATCAAATAGCATTGTTGTACCTTCAAAACAATAGCTCCACCTGTGGAGTGCCCAAATAAGAAGCATGGCAAACCATGGTTTTCCTCCAATACAACGTCCTCAAGAAATTCTTTCTGCACAAGAAGGAATTTTGAGAAGAGCACAGAAATCTTATGGCAAAAAAAAAAGATCCACAACTTGATATTTATATATATATATGCACTTATTCTGTATGTAAGAAAGTACCAAGTCACCAACAGCATGATCAAGTGAAGAAACATATCCATGAACCCCATCACTTCCACCATGTCCTTTGGAGACAAAATACAAGACAAAGATCAGAGAACTCCAATGTATGCATAGAAAAGAGAAGAAAAGCAGCTAAAAACCAGATCTGTGAAGCATCGTAGTAGAGGACAAGTTAAGTGGAGGGTAGGCAATATTGAATCAACGATATGTTCCAGAGCTGATGCATATGAATTGCTCATTGACATAACAGATACTGAGAATAAAGTCTAAAATCAGACTCAACCCTGCTCAGGTACCCTTTTTACTCAAAATATAATATATATTACAGGAAACATTTGGGTAGGTTTCTATTGAACCACATTACCACAATGTGCATATATGAAATTAAAGCTATATATGAAATTAAAGCTAGGGAGCATTTGTAGAATTGTGGACCTAATAGTCGTTTTCAGCAGTAGTACATAATAGATAATAGTTGTGCTCCTAGATTGAAGATCTTAAAGTATCAAATCTCAGATTGACTTAGAAGCGGTTGGTTTACCAGGTTTTGATGAGACCACTCAAAGCAATGAACAGATCATACCAAATCAACACTTGAGCACTAATATGTGACAGTAACTCACCGATCCAGTCCATGGCATAAACTTTAAACTCTATACCAAGTATCGAGTTCCAGTAACTGGCATAAGTAGAAGCACCTTGTAGCCAATTCACCTCACCATCTCTGAAGAACATCAAGTCTTGAGCTCAACCAATTGATGATGTCATTTGCGATATCATCCCTTTCCGGTTCAAAGAGAAGATCATGCAAATACCCTTCATATAGTTTTATTGATTTATTTGTTGACATTGATGCTTGGTATAGTCGCTGGGATGCTCTCGGATCAGTTATAGTGTCAGCTGTGCCATGTAGAACTAGAAAAGGGACAGTAACTCTGCTCAAGTTTCTTTGCAAATATGATGATATCCGGAGTATTTCATTGCCAGTTCTAACTCTAATTGGTCCAGTATACACGAGGGGATCTGAATACTTCATCTTCAGAGCCTCTGGATCACGGGAAACAGGAGGTCCTCTCTTATGCAAAGCACTAACTCGATATTTTGGAGCTAACACAGAGAATATTGGTGCAACAACCTGATGTTTGAGAAACGAAAAAATATATATAAGCATTTGGGAATTGAAGATTCTCGCTGGAAAATAGCAGTTTGAAGAATAAATCCACTATATCAGTCACTCTCACAAGTTAAGAAACCATTGTGTATTAGCATTGTTATGATTGATGACCCAGGAACATAACTTTTCAATTTTCTGAGACCAGATATGACCAGATCGAGCAATTTTAAAATTTGCACTTCAATAAATAAACCGAAGTGATGTGTCAGGCGGTGGGAAGGGCAAGGGATCTCGTGATGGAAGCTTCGGCGATGATGGTTTGGTTACGGAATGGAGAAATCGCTCATCAAATCAAATCTTTCGCGCGGTCGTTATTATAATGCTCTGCCCGTATTTAGTGCACGAGGCGGGGACGGAGAAGTAGAAAAAATTCGGGATTCGTCGTGGCGCTGGCCTACCCCCAGGTGGCCGCGGCGGGGACGCGCGTCGATGCTTGATGAACGGGGCCGGTGCCGGGATGTCAGTGAGAGTAGGTGGACATGAGCTGGGTGTGTGGCGGTATTTCTAGGCGTTCTCGGTGCGCACGTAGCGATGAGCTACTGGAAGCGTGTGGCCGGCGCACGTTGGTGGTGCACGGGTGGCCGACGTAGACCGGGTGTATGGGTGCCGGTAAAGTTTGATTCACTGTGGGGCCGTGGTGAGGAGGCTTATAAGGGCAGCAACGTCACGTCGACGATCTGGTCGTCTTATGCAGTGCCACATAAAATTTTTACTGATGTGGAGGAGAGAGAGCGAGGTGAAAGAATAAGATCGTTGTTACGCGAAACAACCGCCTCATACGCTAAATTTTAGGACTATGAGACAACTCTCCTATCATTGTACGAGTTTTATTACCATACAACTAATAATATCTCTCTAATAAGTCGTCTTAAGATTACGTGTCACTGCATGAGATCGGCTATTAGACGGCACCGATGTAAATATCCTGAATTGATTTATTTGTGCTTACAAGGCCCGTTTCTTTTATAAAGTTTAAGCGGTTGTCGTGGTTTTAGCCACGTATAGGTGAGCGCTGGGATATTTTGCGTAAATTTTTATAATTACTAGTAAGAAATCACGTTTATAATAGAAAATAAGATTACATAATAAATAATTGACTGGAGACTGTACTGGTTACGAATTCGAGATCATATATTATGGCGAAGAGCTTGATATAATTGGCCGGAGGTTACGAACTCAAGATCCTATACTACGGCGAAGAGCTTGACGAAAAAACGTATGAACTGGTTCAATGACGGGTGGGCCCGTCGGCCGTCAGAAGAGTTTGACAAAAAAAGAGCCTGGCAGTTGGGGTCGTAGGAGGGGTAATATTTCAATGATTTATGGGCCTATCGGCCGTCGAAAGTTTTGGATCTTTATCATACAAAACTATATTAGCGCTCCCCACTAAAGAATCTCTCAATCCTCAACGCATCACGTCATCCTCCACTAAGCACCCTACCAACACGACACGTCGTTCTCCACTAAACACCCCACCGAGATGCATTGATTGTTGATGAGCACCCACTACAAAATATTGATTTCTATTTCTCTCAACATACAACAATATGAAAAAATCATCTTAGTGTTTCTGCTTCCAAATTTCATTTTATTATTTTTACAAAACTATATTAGCGCTCCCCATTAAGGAATTCTCTCAATCCTCAACGCGCCACGTCGTCCTCCACTAATCACCCTACCAACGCGCCACGTCATTCTCCACTAAGCACCCCACCGAGATGCATTGATTGCTGATGAGCATCCCACTATGAAATATTGATTTCTATTTCTCTCAACATATAAGAATATGAAGAAATAATCTTAGCCCCCGTTTGGAAGTAGATATTGTGGGGTAGGAATTGATATTGGCATTAACATCCCCCGATACAGCTGTTTGGATGGTTTAGGCTTTGGAATTGGAATTTGTTCTCAATGCCGAAGCGGTATTCGCTTCACACCGACCCCTCGCCCTCCATACAGAGCCGCGACCCTCTGTATTGGGTGGAATTGGAGATGAGGCGGGTGACGGTGCGAGGCGAGCGTCCTCTTCCCCGTGTCCGGCGGCTTGGGGGCCCCTTCCCCGTCTCCGGCGAGATGTGAGCGGCTTCTCCGTCGAGCTCCCCAAGACCTGCGTCGAAGCCTGCCACTCCCCTTTCTCCTCCTCTTCACGGATGCGAGCCTCCGTCTTTCTGCCCGGCGTCCCTCCAACGCGCCGGAGCGGGAGGAGGCGAAGGCCGCAGGGCGAGCCAAGATCCGCGTCTTCCTCCCCTGGCACCCTCCGCGGCGAGCCCCATGCCGCCCCTCCCTCTGTCTCTTATACACGTCCTCCACTAATCACCCTACCAACGCGCCACGTCATTCTCCACTAAGCACCCCACCGAGATGCATTGATTGCTGATGAGCATCCCACTATGAAATATTGATTTCTATTTCTCTCAACATACAACAATATGAAAAAATCATCTTAGTGTTTCTGCTTCCAAATTTCATTTTATTATTTTTACAAAACTATATTAGCGCTCCCCATTAAGGAATTCTCTCAATCCTCAACGCGCCACGTCGTCCTCCACTAATCACCCTACCAACGCGCCACGTCATTCTCCACTAAGCACCCCACCGAGATGCATTGATTGCTGATGAGCATCCCACTATGAAATATTGATTTCTATTTCTCTCAACATACAACAATATGAAAAAATCATCTTAGTGTTTCTGCTTCCAAATTTCATTTTATTATTTTTACAAAACTATATTAGCGCTCCCCATTAAGGAATTCTCTCAATCCTCAACGCGCCACGTCGTCCTCCACTAATCACCCTACCAACGCGCCACGTCATTCTCCACTAAGCACCCCACCGAGATGCATTGATTGCTGATGAGCATCCCACTATGAAATATTGATTTCTATTTCTCTCAACATACAACAATATGAAAAAATCATCTTAGTGTTTCTGCTTCCAAATTTCATTTTATTATTTTTACAAAACTATATTAGCGCTCCCCATTAAGGAATTCTCTCAATCCTCAACGCGCCACGTCGTCCTCCACTAATCACCCTACCAACGCGCCACGTCATTCTCCACTAAGCACCCCACCGAGATGCATTGATTGCTGATGAGCATCCCACTATGAAATATTGATTTCTATTTCTCTCAACATATAAGAATATGAAGAAATAATCTTAGCCCCCGTTTGGAAGTAGATATTGTGGGGTAGGAATTGATATTGGCATTAACATCCCCCGATACAGCTGTTTGGATGGTTTAGGCTTTGGAATTGGAATTTGTTCTCAATGCCGAAGCGGTATTCGCTTCACACCGACCCCTCGCCCTCCATACAGAGCCGCGACCCTCTGTATTGGGTGGAATTGGAGATGAGGCGGGTGACGGTGCGAGGCGAGCGTCCTCTTCCCCGTGTCCGGCGGCTTGGGGGCCCCTTCCCCGTCTCCGGCGAGATGTGAGCGGCTTCTCCGTCGAGCTCCCCAAGACCTGCGTCGAAGCCTGCCACTCCCCTTTCACCTCCTCTTCACGGATGCGAGCCTCCGTCTTTCTGCCTGACGTCCCTCCAACGCGCCGGAGTGGGAGGAGGCGAAGGCCACAGGGCGAGCCAAGATCCACGTCGTCCTCCCCTGGAACCCTCCGCAGCGAGCCCCATGCCGCCCCTCCCTCTCTCCGTGCAAGAGTTGGCTTGCCGGAGATCGCAGCTCCACGCCGGGCTTGGGCGGAGCGACTGAGCTCCGGCCTTGGGGAGGGTAGCGCGACCGAGCTCCACGCCGAGCTTGGGCAGCGCAGGCCTCCGGCCGAGCTCCGCACCGGGGCAGCACAACCTTGTTCGGTCGAGCTTCGTGCCATGCAACGGCGGCGGAGCCTGGTCTGGCCCAGGCGAGGGTGGCGTGACCTTGTCTGGCCTAGCTCCGCGCAGGGCAAGGGAGATGCGGCCTGTTCCTTGTCTGATTGGGAAATCGGAAGGGAGGAGGAAGAACAGCAAGCAATGGGGACGAACTCAGAAGAAGAGCTACAAGGGTTCGATAGATTTCATTTCCCATGCGATGATTACGAGGATGAAGAAGATGGTGAATTCCAATTTTACGATGAGCACATCCAAACATGAATTTGTATTTGTCATTTTATTGAATTCCAACCACCAATTTCATCTACATCCAAACAACTGATTTGGTATTGTAACCATTTCCAATACCAGTCTGTTTTGGTATTGATAGCCAATTCAATTCTAGCTGCTCAATATCTACATCCAAACGAACCCTTAGTGTTTCTGCTTCTAAATTTCATTTTATTATTTTTATTTTCAAATTTCACCAAAAGATCCTGCGGCAACGCACATGGTATCACCTAGTAATATATATATATATATATATATATATTTGATGCAGTCGTGCAAGAGTTAATATTTGACTTTTTTACATAAAATTGAATTATTCTATAAATTTAATTTATTTAATAGATCAACTTGAGAAGTGAGAACATGGGACGCACAACGTCGTGCTCCTCTGCGACCAAGTGAATAACCTGAAGCTCCCCAAGATCCAATCATTCTTAGAATTTCAAACATGGGACACTAACATCATGTAAAACTATAAGTAACAAAATAAGGAAAAGGCTAATAGAATAAGGACAACTACATACATAGAAATGCTAATAAAGTTGGGGCATAATTTTTTACCTAAATGACTTAAGAAAGCTAATGCTCTTGCTATTTTCTTGTTTGTATATCCCTATTCTATTTGTAGAATTCCTACTTTGTAGCTGCCGCATAACTTCTTATTTATTTAGGATCCATAAATATCTTGATCATATTTGTTGTAATATTTGTAAATGGTTCAGAGTGGTCTAAGTTTGAAATGGCAACAATGCACAAAATAATCGATGGAAGAACTGAGTGAATCTAAATGAGGAGATGTTTTGGCATACCCTGAGTGAATCGAAAGAAGGGGATGAATGACATACCAGCATGGTGCCCACAGGAGTGCGATGCTTCAAATTTTAGGAGTGGGAATGTGGATGATTGATGGAGGATTAATGGTATTAGTGCCATTAGCTGTGGTGGTATCTTGATCTACCAAGGTGCTGAGTAAAGAAGAGGTTCCTGATCTGCCAAGGTGCTGAGTAAAGAAGAGGGGCTGGGAAAATAATCAGATGGTTAAAACAATGTGAATGATTTGGCGTATTGAGGTTTGAAAGAATAGAAATCAATGTTTTGTAGTGGGGTGCTTCTATACAGGAGATATAGATTACGCTTCTAATAACTACTCGGTGCAGTGCCCACTCTCTTTCTTTCACACGAGTGAATGCCTATTTCTTCATCATGTAGATTAGTTATTTAAAAGGTATTAAATTCATTTGAAGGTGGGTTTTTTATAACTTATTTCAAAGTAGTCATGAAAATTTAGGGTAAGATTGTTTATAAAAAGATAAATATAGAAAGTTGTTAAATAGTCATTAAGGAAAGTAATAAGGAGAAGTGCCATAGTGCTATAATGTGGTATACGAGGAGTACATATGACAAAAAAGGCCCAGGCTTCTCTCTCAGTTGGCTTTATGTTACCTGTTGTGAAACCCAAACAAGTGTTTCGAACATGTATAGCCTGAAGTAAGCCATAAGGGCTAAATATGTAAATTAATGTGGCTCATATTAACTTTAGGACTCCACTTACAAGGTCAAGCCTAAGATGGACTAAGGGTCCTCCTATTATAATTTTACCCTTGCTACGACCAATAAGGTGGAGTCGTATTTTTGGCATATTCTTGGATCATCTCATATTTGCTCTTTTCGGTTAGAGTTTGGCATTTTTTGGATGGTCGCCAGCAATATGTATCATTTTTTGCACTCCTTATGGCAAGCTACCTCACGAACCATGCTGTCTATCGACTATTTTGTGGATGTAGCCTACGGCATCTTTCTTGTTTTGGCGGACATCCCTCGTTTGTTGTCTTTTGAGTATTTATTGCTAATTCATCGTCTGAAGCCCTTGAAAAGACTTTCGATCGCTAAATCCAAAGGTTTTCTCTTTGTTATTTTTACAAATAGAAATTAGGTAACCAATTTTTAGATTATGGAATAAAATCGTGTTATAACAATAAGAATTCCACGGGCCCTTTTCGTTCTAATCAGATAAAGGGAGGTAAGAACTCGCTAAGTTCTTTCTTGTCTCAAATATATAAGAACTGCACTTCAGAAGTTCTTCAAAGAAATCTTGTTACGTCGATTATTGCTTTGGAGTACATTAGGTAAACGTGTGCAAGAAAAGATAGCAATGAGAGATTTGTATTGGAACTAAGAAAGACATACGAAGGTTATCAATTATACGTACCAGCCGCCCGTTCCATCCACTTGGGATTCCAGGTTTCAAGCAATCTTTTAGCTCCACTCCAGTCCTAACCGATAAACATACTTTTGGAGTACCCAAAAGGACGAGAAGTACGAACTTTAGTTCGGAAACTGTTCTAGCCTTTGGGGGTTCTCGCAGTTTATTCTGATCGCTCAGCTTTAGTCATTGACGCATCATTAATATTGTCCATTGCGAATGATTTGACATTTTTTAAATCAAATCTGATGTGCCCAAAAAGATTGAACTTAATGATACTTTATACACTAAGAAAGGAAAAAACTACAAACATATGAGCCTTTGGCAACTTTATTCTCCACTTTCTAAAAGAATTCTTGGCGGCTTAGTCTTTAGAAAAAAATTAGAGTATCTCTACAAGTCCTGAGTGTTTAGAGACTTTAGACACTTGATCGTTGAGGCATCCAACATTAAGGTCTCCAGTATGACTCAGTTTAGAGTTTTGTGTTAACAAAAGGAAAGCATGCCTATCCCTTATCAAGTGATTCTGAGGACGAGATCACTAGATTTTGTGGCCGTTGGACGAAGATTAAATAGAAAGCTGAGCTTTCTTTCCTTCTCTATCCAAATGTAGTGCAACATTTGTCACAAGATCCTTTCTCCATCACAACCCAATCATGGCATCTAAGTAGGGTGGTAAAATACTACTAGTTTTTGAGCTAAAATTTACTAGAACCAAGTTAGATTTGGAACGAAAGGCCATGATCCATTCCCACCCCTACATCCAAGTCACCTCCGGCATGGATGGTTTTTTCTAAAACATCATAACCCATGTGAGCATTTTACAAGAAGAATGGTCTAATTACAACACCGTATAATTTATTATACCTGGGCACCTGGCATGTCAAATTATTACCATACGGAATAAGCATCTCCCGATGCTCAATGGTACCATACGGATACGAAATGTCTAAGGAAAGAGATGCAGCAACATCAAGCACCAATATGAAAGCAATAATGTCATCTATGCATGCATCTCTTTTACAGGTGCCAAGTTGTTGGTCGCATGTTGTACTAAAAATTGCACCGGTTACATGTGTGTAACGCAACGGTGGAAGCCATTCTTGCTTTGGAGGATGAACCTTTTGCTAAAATGTGGATTGTTCCATATAATCACAGGTGAACTTGGTAAAATAAAATAAGATCGGAATGGGCCAGATTATGCTACATGAGAAACCATATCCATTTGGCAACGCCAAACCAGGTTCCTCTTCTTTCCTCTTCTCTCTTGGCTTGCGGTTTCGCACGAGCGGTACGTGGGCGCTGCTGGCCGACCACGACAAACATGGACCCGGTCCACTGACTTAGTCTGCTACCTGACACGCGGCGACGCAGACAGTGCCGTGCCGTCCGTTGGAGCCGCGACACGGTGGGTGACCAACTAGACCAGCGCGCAGGCGCAGGACGGCTAGACCCGGTCCATGCTGGCTCGTGCTCCTCCTCCCTGAGCCAAGCGAAGTCTGCAGCCTGCTCCTCCTTTAACGCAAAGCGCGCACCAAATTGCACCTCCCAAACCAAATCGCCAATCTCCCTCCACCCCGAGCCGACCAAATCGAATCGAATCGCGGGGAGCGAGCGCGCACGCGCACCGATCGCCGGCGATGGCCAGCCTCTCCCTGCCGCCGGCGCCCCCCAACCCGCGCCAGGACGCCATCGACCTCCACAAGGCCTTCAAAGGTCCGCCCCGCTACGCACTTTCCCCTCCCAATCTCCATTCTCCCCCGCGATTCCCCGCGCCCGCCGCGGCGCTGCTGTTCGATTTTGGCTGGGGTATATAAGGCTGAATGGACAGGAGGAGTCTGGAGTGTGGTTTGCGGATATCTGTTTGCCGGCGGTGGCATGCCCCTGATTCGATTATCCGTGCATGTGAGGTAGGGGGTGTGTTGAGGAGCGAGCTGGACGGAGCTCGAATTGTGTTCCAGGGGGCTGTTTGGATTGGGTTCAGGTGGCACATGGAGATGTGGTCGGTTACAGTTTCTTATGGATTTTGTTGACGCTTTGTGGTTGAGGGGGGTTCTTGTTAGAGAGGCTTATATAGGCCATGGGACATTTCGTAGAGGGGAATTGACTGAGGTTTCTAGATTACGAGTTGGGCAGCAATCGACCTTATTGCGGTGATGGTAATTGCATCGATTAAGACCTTTTTGTTTTTCCTCTGACTACAATTTGACCCAAGTGGATAGCGGCTTTATGCAAGGGCAGGTCAAGGCTGGACTCGAGCCTTAAATAGTCTGTACTTGGGGGTAAACGAGCATAACTGTGTATTTTCTTGCGGCTATAGATTTCATAGGTTTAGTAGATAATTAAATTGGTGGTTGAAGGAAATGATTAGTTATGAGGCTAATAGATATTAGAATTTTGTTTTTAGAAAAGTATGGAGGTGTTTCATATACAATATTTGTGATTAAAGAACTCTGTGGCAGGCTGGTATGCAAGCTCATGTAGCTGCTAATTATTTATTTGTTTGGTTCATTTCTATTTTCATATGTATCTTCTTCCCTTAAGATTTCCAATGTCTTCAGGTTATCTTAAGAGCACTGAACACCAACCGCCAAAGTGGCCAAAAATCTAGTTAACTGCTTCTAGTTCTAGCCTTCCAAGAATTTGTTTGTTACAGAGGAACCATTCCAATTTGGGAATCTCAAGAGCAACTCTTTTAACTAAATGATTTACCCTCTTGAAATATATATTTGCTCTTCTCTTTGCTATTTGGTGTTTCTGATCTTTACAGCTAGAGATGCTACTATGTACCTAGTATAACTGAACATTGTAGTATTATGTCAGTATTCAAGGTGTTTGTTTTCTCAAGGACTTTTGTCACATAAGTTATTTTTATGAAATGTTATCTTTTTCGTCATCAACAAAGTGTTGCTGAGCTGGTCTTGATATACTTGAATGATGTCCGGATGCTGTGACGAAGCGAGCATAAATAATTGAACTTATTAGATTTCAGTAAATTGAATGTTGTGCATATGCTTTTAGTTAACTACCAAAGCTTCCTTTTTTTCATTTCGAATTTCATTATATAGCTTGCACGAGGTAATTGTTAACATGCTGAGTTTTTTTTTTGTTTGGTTGATGGTCTTCCAGGTTTAGGCTGTGACAGTACAACCGTGATAAACATACTTACTCATCGTGATTCAGTGCAACGCGGACTCATTCAACAGGAATACAGGGCTATGTATCACGAGGAACTGTCCCAGCGTATTTCATCTGAACTCAGTGGAAACCACAAGGCACGGAAAGTTTTCGAAGCATTGCGCTTTTTATTAAATATAAATCAAATTGTTAAGCTAGGTGGAGCGATATGCTTAATCAACTGTATATATATTCACCAAGTAGAACTGATTGTTTTAATTTATTTCAAAAATATACATATGTGTTTCTTCAATCCTGAATTGAGTTGAATTACTCAAAATCTATGTTTTAAATATGTCAACTTTGTTTCATGTGAATCCAGAAAGCTATGTTGTTGTGGATTCTTGATCCTGCTGGACGTGATGCAACTGTTTTGAGAGAAGCTCTAAGCGGTGACACTATGGATCTGAGAGCAGCCACTGAGATAATATGTTCCAGGACACCGTCGCAGTTGCAAATAATGAAACAGACTTATTTTACAAGATTCGGCACTTATCTTGAGCACGACATTGGCCGTCACACATCCGGCGATCACCAGAAGGTCTTGATTCTTATTAGAGTGTCTCCCTTGCATTTGTTCTACTTCACCTTATACATGATGATACATGAAAGATGCTGAAGTTAGCTACTTTCTGTTCAACTTTTAGTTTTACACTGCCCAGATTTAGGAAGAGGAATATTTGGCTATTTTCTTTGGAATGACTTCAATATGCCGCCGAATGACTGCATAATATGCCATTGTCAGTCTGACATGGTAGGTATAAGATCACACATGTCAGTGGGATATCCTCACATCTAATGTCTCTGTGCTGTACAAGGAATCCCCCCTATATTTATATTGCAATGACTGATGAGAAGTTGCTTCAATTGCTTTTCTGTAATCTTCTAAGCTTTTACCTGATGCACAAGGAGATCTGTAGCATGAACTCTGTGTGCAGTATGCCAGCCAGTATTCTTTATATGAAGTTAGTAGTTAATTAGTTATATCTATCTGAATTCAAGTTGTGGTTTTTTCCTGCTAGAAGTAATGAATGGCATAATGTGTGTTTCAGATTTTACTTGCCTATGTGGGGATTCCACGCTATGAAGGTCCTGAGGTTGATCCTACTATAGTGACACATGATGCAAAGGACTTGTACAAAGCTGGTGAGAAAAGGCTGGGTACGGATGAGAAGACTTTCATCCGTGTTTTCACTGAACGCAGTTGGGCACACATAGCATCTGTTTCTTCTGCTTACCATCATATGTATGACCGGAAATTAGAGAAGGTATAACACTTAAATTCAGATTTCGAAAAAAACACTTAAATTCGGTACTCTTCTCACATAAGCATTTTCTATTCTATTGGAGTACCTGACAGAGTGACCTTTATATATATGGTAGGTTATCAAGAGCGAAACATCTGGAAACTTTGAATTTGCACTTTTAACTATCCTCAGATGCGCCGAGAGTCCAGCAAAGTATTTTGCTAAGGTATTACACTCATGCTGTCCTCGATAAAGAAATATTGTAGCTTCTGATAAGTATAGGAACCATAACTTATAGCTTGTTGTATTGTCTGGAGTTGATATTTGTATACTTTATTTCTTATTTTAATTGTATGTAGCATTGTAGCTTGCCGCCATTTGAAAGTGTCATTTCCTGCTAATGCTGCCAAAGTAGCACATGCTAAGCTGCTCTGCTATCTTTCGTGCCCATGACTCCCCTCCTATTAGCCTAGACTTAGTGGTATCTTAAAATATGTTGGTGTTGTCAGAATACGCTGTTAACCTGAGTTGACGTGGCATTTTGTTTTATGATTTCATTTTTCTTTTTTATATTTATGCAGAGACTAGGATCAAATCAACTCTTACTCTTTAAGAATTCTCTGTGCCTGTTATTCTCTTTGTTAAACCCCTTCTATTCAACATTTAAGACATCCAATAATAGTTGAAGGCCTCTGTTTTCTCGATTTCATATATGCTATCATGCAATTGACCAATCTTCTCTGAATGACATGAATACAGCTCTTACGGAAGGCCATGAAAGGTCTAGGCACTGATGACAAAACCCTTATAAGGGTCATTGTGACTAGGACTGAGATTGATATGCAATATATCAAGGCAGAGTACTTCAAGAAGTACAAGAAGCCGTTAGCCGAGGCTATCAACTCCGAGACATCAGGAAGCTATCGGACATTACTTCTCTCGCTTGTTGGCCATGGCCACTAGGTTCGTCCCTCTGGAGCTACTGTGATAATTTCTTTTCCTAACCAGTCTCATATTCACTCCTGTGTTATCTTCTACTTTGTGTTCTCTTCTACCTTTATCAGGCTATGTTTGACCATGGGGCGTGATAATTCTGTCGATCCACCCTAAACGCAACGACCTACCTGGAAAACACATGATGTCGCCATTTATCTGTCATGACTTGTCTAACTGCCACATATGCATTCCTAGTATGCTTGTCTAAACCATTGTTGTTCGTGTGTATATATGTGGATCTGGGGTTTTGTTGGATAATTCTGGACGGAGCACTAGGGCGATTGCTGGTTGCAGTGAGCTTGTATGTCTCTCCAGAACACCAATAATATGATGTCATGTCCGTGTGTGCTCACTCATTTTCTTGATCATCAGTGGATGTATTGGCTATCCCGTTCCCGCTGCTTGCACCTACAAGCCTCGTAGCAGTACCATTTTACGTTTCTTTACGAAAGATGTTATTAGAACCGCATGCTGTAAACATGTGCAATGCCTTGCGTTGTACTACCAGACACGGATTGAAAGACGCAGCTGTTCAATAGACAGTGATTTTATTGAGGATCTTAACAAACGAGCAGGGCTTGTGGATGTATACACAATTGAACTACTTATTAAGCCGCGTATGATGCTAGAACTAAATCAGTAGCCAGAGTCGAGTCGAAGTCCGGGGACTCGAGCCACGCTACGTTCCCAGGTCGTGTGCCGCCGGCGCGGCGGGCGGCAGAACGGCACCACCCGGCGCGGCGGCGATCACCTTCTTGAGCAGCTGGAGCAGAGCCCCCGCGACGTGGGCGGCGGGTCCTCCGGACCCGGCGCCACCGTCGAGCCCGCGCACGCTGGCCGCACACCCACGCCCCGGCGAACTGCGCGGCCACCCGGGCCACGTACCGCGCCGTGCACTCCTCGTCGATGCCGCAGCACGCGCACGCCGCCGTCACCGTCGCCGCCTCGGCCTCTGCGCCATCGCCATCCGTGGCCGCTGCCGCCGCTGAACCCATCGCCGTGGCCGCCGCCGCCGCCGCCGAATAATCCACCGCCGCTTGCATTGCAGCTTTGCAAGGTTTGTTACGTTTGCCTCCTCAACGGGAAACTGGGCGGCTCGCTGTCCTGCCAAGCTCCAACCGCCGGCCGGCCGGCCTAGCTTTTGGGTAGGCTGGAACGCCCGGCCAGGAGGTGTTGGAGACTTGGAGGCTTTGCCACAAACACCGGCCTCGCCTTTTGTATATATAATATAGTATATATATAGTTGTAATAAGATACGGAGTAATATAAGAAATAATTGGAACGGCTTACCTAATATAAGATTGCCGTGCATTTATATAGAGCTCTGGCCAAAAGCCAAGAACTCTAGAAGTTTGTATTTCACGGATGTGCTGTTTAATCCTGCTTGTACGTACTTTGTTACACCTCTAGGAGTTTGTATTTCACGGATGTCCTAGGATGTTACACTTTGTATTCTACGAATAGTAAATAAGTACGTATAACAGTAGTCATCTCTGTAGCTTGCGTGACCGTTCGATTGCATTTATTTGTGGACGCTTTTGGCCCTTCGATCTCTTGTGATTCGTCGTACATAGATGGTAGTGTGGTACCGTGCTATGCTAGCTATAGTAGCTAGAGTGATTCGACGTCCCCTGGTGGTCATGTAATATCAACTCAATACGCCAGCTCTCTTCCTCGGACTAGGAGTCTAGTACGTACTGTGGAAAACTATAGAGCTGGGTCCCACTTGTCAGAGGCTTGACGACTTTGAAGCGGCAGGTAATTAATATACGTACTGTCTTCTTGCTTGTGTTCCCGGCCGGGTCCTCTACGAGAACAAGAAGCCATGCCGAAGGACCGATCGATCTCGATGGGTCTCGCTTGATGACGGTAATATAATAATGCTAGCTTCATCCTTAATTTGTTTGCGACGTACTCGACCGTCGACCCAACATGCTGGTTCTTTAGTACTGACGACGACGCACTGTACGATGACGAGGATGCCCTGTGCTGTCTCCACGTACACGTCGCCGGCCGGCCACGTAAAAGCATGCCGACGCTGACCTGAGCTTGACCTGGATGGCACAGGTGTTTCCTACCAGCAAGCACCGTCGTCGTGGGCTGCACATGCAACGACCGGCGACGTAGATCGATCGATCGAGTGACGACGCGTCACGACGCAACTATACTGCAGGCGGCGTACTACTCCGTATTATTGTTTCGCTCTGGGCCCGGGGCCTTTCGCTTTGAACAACGTGAGAGCGAGGCCGCGCCAATCGAAACAACATGTGAATGTGATGGGATATATGTGAGCTCTGCCCGGTCGACGGATCAATAGGCTCGATCTGATCGCTCGCCTTCCCCTGCCGGTCAGACGAGACCACCAAAGCAAGTCTCCTACACAACACAAAGGCAGGTATAGCTGCGAGCACCGTGAGTTTAGCCCTTCGATGAAGTGGAATTAACTGGTGGAGGTATAGCTGCGAGCCGCTTGCTGCTGCGCACTTATCCTGGCTTGCCGCGTGTTTTCACCTATCCAAGCCCTGCGAGCATCCATGCGTGGTTTTCGAGCTCTTCCATGTCTCTGATCAATGGTCATTCATCACTGCTAAGGCACTACGGGAAACCCATGGTTTGACGAGTATCTGGGGCACTCGACAAACCGCCAAATGCCCTCAGCAAAGCCTTTACCGAATGTAACACTCCTTTACTCGGCATACCTCGTGTGCCTCATTTGTCTATGGTTTGCAAAAACCACGGCAAAACGGCCGGTTACTATGGGCAGCGGTAGTTGTTGTACTGGCCAACTAGCTAGGCATAGAAAGACTGCGCTTGCTAACACCAAATACACGTACATAGCTTGGAACATAATTTTCTTTTCTACACTACCAAGAAAGCAAAATGTCATTATTTACACACAGGACAGAGCAGGATACATGCGAGGCACAGATGACTGCAATACAACCCATGCATCTCGTCAGAGGTAAAATGTAGGTAAAAGCTATGCGTTGCTCGGGTGTACATGCTCAGATCAGGGAATCGCCGCGCTGGTCGTCCATCGCTTCGTCGTCAGCTGCAGGCATTCCCTGGCGCCAAACCAAACAACCCAGAAGAACGCAGCCAACCTGAAACGAATACGAAGCATGGTTCAGAGTTCAGACGGCGTAAATTACAGCACCGAGTAGACTCGAGACTTGAGAGGGATTTCTGATTTCTAGGGGATGACAATTTGCACGGTCGCAATTCGCAAAGCGGTAGAAGCTGTATTACTAGTTGCGGTGTGAAATGTGGGGAAAAAATTGGATGCGCACCGGGCGCACGTGAGCCCCGGTGCGCACCCCCTCGTGGCGTCGCGCGATTGGTTGGAGGCGCCCGGTCCCTGCGCATCAACCCGGATCGGATCCTGCCCGCATATCCTCGGCTCGCGAGATCGGCTCCGCCCGCACGCGCCGCGATGCCGCCCTCTGCTGCTCGCTCGGCTCGTCTGAATGGCCCTCCCCTGACGACCTCGACCTCGTGGAGGACCTGCGGGAGAATACGTACACAGCATGGAATCAATGTTGTTTCCTATACTACCAAGAAGGATAAATGCCATTATTTCACACAGGAACAGCAAGATACATGCAGGCACAGATGACTTCAATACCATCCATGCATTCTCGTCAGAGGTAAAATGTTGGGAAGAGCTATGCGTTCCTCGGGTGTGCATGCTCAGATCACGGAATCGCCGCGCCGGTCGTCCATCGCTTAGCCGTGAGGTGCAGGCATTCTCTGGCGCCAAACCAAACAACCCAGAAGAACGCAGCCCAGCCTGAAAACGAACACGAAGCATGGTTCAGACGGCGTAAATTACAGCACCGAGTAGAGTCGATACTTGAGAGGGATCTCTGATTTGTAGGGGATGGCGATTTGCATGCTCGCAAAGCGGCAGAAGTTGTATTAGTTGCAGTGTGAACTGTGAAGAACATACCAGTGGCAATCGTGATGGCCACGGCCGTTGCGATGGTCGTGGCGGAGATGACAAACACGGCAACCGACAGGGCGCAGGCGTACGCCGCGGCGAGGAGAGCCAGCAGCACGGCGAGGAACCCCCCGGCGGCGGTCATGGACACCAGGACGGAGAAGGCGACGGCGTTCGTCGCCGCCGCCGCCACGAAGGCCACGACGATCAGGAGGCCGGTCAGCGCCGCGAGCGCCACGGATCCGACCTGCGAGTCACACAGATCGATCAGATCGAACCGCGGCATGCGACCGACAGGTTCGGCGGATGGCCGGCGACTTTGGATCGTCGAGGGCGCGGCTCACCGACACGACGAGGAGAGCGCGCGGCGCGCCGCCGCGCCTGGTCCACGCTGCGAGGTCCGCCGCCGCGCTCTCGCACGCCTCGCGCAGCCTTGGCGCGCCGGCGCGCGCGGCCGCCCAGAGCCGACGCGTTAGCGGCAGGCCCTGGCCGTGGCCGGCGCCGGCGGCGTACCCGCGGAGCCGGTCCTGGAGCTCGTCCTCCTCGGCGCCGGACAGCGACGGGGAGGAGGATGAAGAGGAAGAGGAAGCGGCGGCCGAGATAATAATACACTACACGTAAGCGGAGTAGACCTTCAAGGGTCAAAACAGACGTGGCGTGTCCTCTAGTGACTAGTCTGAGCAGCATGCGTGCGTGCCAGGTCAGCGCGATCAACAGAAACCGTCGACCGTTGGATCGGTCCCATGCATCTCTGAAGCCTGTCCTCCCATCTGACACTCGGAGCGCGCGCGCCAAGGAGATGGCCGAACCCGCCGGCGCCGGCGCT
>OAMR01000113.1:230143-260853 GCA_900205405.1 Echinochloa crus-galli
GGGCCGGCGCGGCCGACAAAGGAAGAGGGAACAATAGAATGACTTGAATGAGGGGACAGAGAAACATGGGGGGACTGCGTTACATCCATCTTCTTCCATCCCTCCCCAAATCATTTCGCAATCCATTGCTTTATGATTGGCCTGCATGCCCTTCACTGCACTGCTCGCCTCAGTTCCCTTTCCACCACCCCTTCTTGGTTTAACAGCTGGCTCTCCTTAATTTGTTAAGGACACTGTAATATGGCAATGCCTTGAGGATTACTAGTTCTGATGACTAAGGGCATGTACAACGGCCGGCGAGAGCCGTAGACATGCAAGGGACTTTTTGCGAAAACCCCCTCCCGCGCGGTGCGTTGCTCGGCGGCTGTCGTCTCGTTCGGCGACGGCTTGGGCTCGTGTTCCCAGGAGTCTCGACGAGGGAGGAAGCCGCTGTACGAGTCGTCGCGCGGAGACGACGCAGGAGCTGGATCCGGTGCGCGGCGCGGGGATTCGCTTGGCGCGCGAGCTTCGCGCCTTCTTCTCCCGCCAGATGAGCTCCCTCCCCTGTTAAATACTTCCTTCGTCTCGCCCATGGAACCCTAGTCGCAGTTGGTCCCGATCTCGACTATGTCGCGGCAGGCACGGAAGGAGGCGGCGGCGGCGACGCAAGATCTGCTGCGGATGGATGCGGCTCGGAGGCGCAAGGCACCTGCAGCGGCGGCGCCGATGCGGAAGGGTGCGGCGGCGGTGATGCAGAAGGGTGCAGCGGCGTCGATCAAAAACTAATTGCACAGTTTTGTTATGCTCCGTGAGACGAACATTTTGAGCCTAATTAATCAATTTTTGGATAATTTTTCACAAATACAAACGAAATGCTACAGTGACGCAATGATTACGAAGTGACATCATACTCCCAAATTCACCCTCCCAAATTCAACATCTAAACACCACCATACTGTAGGTGCCAACCGTAACGATGGAGGGGCCCATGGCGCAGTGGCGTGTACTCGTACTCGTCCCTGTTCTGTCCTGTAGCCGTACGTAGGCTCATCGCAGCATGCGCCCCTGGCTATTTTGCTCTTCAATTTCGACAACACGAGCCATGGTTGCGACGCGGCCAAGGTTTACGTGACCGTCGATCTCATATTCTCCTCTTTTGCACGAGGAGCAACGGCCGTGGTCCTTTTGGGTGTTACCGTGCACAGCTAAAACTAACGGTGCTTGATGCGCAGTGTAACCTGCCCATGGCGGCCACATGTTTCTTGCTCTGTGTTTTTCTTTTGTTTGTTTTTGGTACATGTGCATTGAAATTCGACGTGCTAGCTCCTCCTTTCTAAAATACTCAACGGGGGTTTTTATGGAGTGTTTTTATTGTAGTATTAAATTTATTGACGTAACATGGTTGTTACGAGGAGAAAGAATGGAGTAGAGTTTTACACTTTTACGTGACATGAGACGAGACGCCGAGCAAGAGCGGGCGGATGCACTGTGGAGCTCTGCTTCTTCGTCGTGATTGGTTGAAGCCTGCTGAAGTCCCAGAAGGAATCTGCGGTGGTGAATAAAGTAATGCACCTGAGCCTCGGTTCCAGCCGGCTACCGGCTGGCTTATTAACCCTGCTCTAAGGGAGGCAATTGACTGACAAGACTAGGGCTGCATATTGTTTTGTTTCTGGAATAAATGTTTAGGCTGCATATACGCTTATTCTAGGATAGAGGGGTTTGTAAATTAAAGGAAAAATTCAAAATTACTACACCACAACTATCTTAATCAGTCCAATCTAGTTATTCACAAGATTTGTTTTTTATTTTTTCCATAGACAAGCGATTTTTTAAGCGATCTAGATTAATATACGTAGGTATGTGGTTGGAAATGAACGAATAATGTTTGAAGGACCCGGTAACCTTCGTGCAACCATGGCACTAGCACCGGGCACCGGCTGATATACTCCGTACAGTATATATATCAAATTCAGCAAGCACACTACGGAGTACAGATTACTTTGCCCGAAGAAAAAAAGGGAACGGGAACCTGGTGCAACCGTGCAAGACTGCATGCGACCCAATTTCGTTCTGGCCCTGATTTCAGGGCGAGAGGGAGGAATAATCGCTTCACGAGACGAGATGCCGGGCTGTACACGAGCCCAGTGAAAAGTCCACTTGATATACCACACACAGTGCATGGAGGTAGAGGTCATACGGTGATGAATGGCGCACAGTGCACGGGGCCGGGGGTGTGGTCCAATGCAAGTCTCCAAGCTGCGGCCTGCCGGGCAACCTCCCATCTGCACGGGTCCGAAAGGCCCCATGCAAATAAATGCCAGTTCCAAGTCGCAGTGCCCTCTCTCTCTCTCTCTGTCTCATAGGAATAGAGGCGCACAGTACAACAGGAACTAGGCCACGTCCTCCTCCCTGGGCCCATGCTACAGTGTCAGAGAGGTAGAGCGAGAGCGCTAGAGCGAGAGGAGGCTAGAGAGAGACATGCACAGGGCGGAACAGGAACAGCGGGCGAGGACGACAGGGCATTGAAGCCGACACAGGTGTTGCACAGTGGAGAGGGCCGCCCTTTAATTAATTTATCTGTATATTTTTCCTGTGAGATGTGCGTTCCAAAAAGACAACTCACAAATTCACTATGCAAAAAAGAAGATTCCTCATCACATCAAAATGTCATAACATATATGAACTAATAAATGTTGATGAAATCAAAAACTAATTGCACAGTTTTGTTGTACTCTACGAGACGAACATTTTGAGCCTAATTATTTTTTGGACAATTTTTCACACATACAAACGAAATGCTACAGTAGCGCAATGATTACGATGTGACATTATACTCCCAAATTCACCCACCCAATTTCGTCATCTAAACACGGCCGTGTATGCATTGCATTGCTGCGCCTTTTTTATTCCTGCACACCTCTTTAAACCCCATTTCCTCTCTCTCCATCTTTTGTCAGGCAGAGACGGTGAAGGGAAGGGCCGGCGCGGCCGACAAAGGAAGAGGGAACAATAGAATGACTTGAATGAGGGGACAGAGAAACATGGGGGGACTGCGTTGCATCCATCTTCTTCCATCCCTCCCCAAATCATTTCGCAATCCATTGCTTTATGATTGGCCTGCATGCCCTTCACTGCACTGCTCGCCTCAGTTCCCTTTCCACCACCCCTTCTTGGTTTAACAGCTGGCTCTCCTTAATTTGTTAAGGACACTGTAATATGGCAATGCCTTGAGGATTACTAGTTCTGATGACTAAGGGCATGTACAACGGCCGGCGAGAGCCGTAGACATGCAAGGGACTTTTTGCGAAAACCCCCTCCCGCGCGGTGCGTTGCTCGGCGGCTGTCGTCTCGTTCGGCGACGGCTTGGGCTCGTGTTCCCTGGAGACTCGACGAGGGAGGAAGCCGCTGTACGAGTCGTCGCGCGGAGACGACGCAGGAGCTGGATCCGGTGCGCGGCGCGGGGATTCGCTTGGCGCGCGAGCTTCGCGCCTTCTTCTCCCGCCAGATGAGCTCCCTCCCCTGTTAAATACTTCCTTCGTCTCGCCCATGGAACCCTAGTCGCAGTTGGTCCCGATCTCGACTATGTCGCGGCAGGCACGGAAGGAGGCGGCGGCGGCGACGCAAGATCTGCTGCGGATGGATGCGGCTCGGAGGCGCAAGGCACCTGCAGCGGCGCCGCCGATGCGGAAGGGTGCGGCGGCGGTGATGCAGAAGGGTGCAGCGGCGTCGATGCAGAAGGGTGCGGCGGCGCCGATGCAGAACAGTTCAGGCTGGGCGGCTACTCCACCACCAAGGCCAGCACGGATGTGGAAAAGGAATGATGTTGTTAATATAATGCAAGCTTGCGTTATCCTCCATAATATGATAGTGGAAGATGAAAAGGATTTGGTTAAAATACCATTGGATTTGAATGAAAATCCAAGTGCAACCATTGTCTTACCACCGGAAGTGCAAAGAAGTGACAACCCTAATCCATGCTTTGTCGAGGTGCTTAACAGAAACGCGGAGATCCGGGCTGCCTCTACACATCGACAACTCAAGAATGATTTAGTTGAGCACATATGGCGGCGTTATGGGCCAAGAGGAGGTTAGAGCCATGTGTCCAATGAAATGGCGACTTTATTATTATATCACATCATGTATTCCTAAGACCATTATATATATAATAATTATATATACATGTTTATTTTATGAGTAATGCGGAATATTTGAATGTGTGGTGCATTGTCTCATGTATGCAACAAACATGTCTACAAAGATCAAATATGCATAGATCATCATGATTTTTGTGTCAAATGATGAGTTAAACACCCTGCAGACAGCAAGCTGTCTATACCATTGTATAAAACTGTCTGTTTAAGCTGTCTGTTTGGCTAAAAAGACAGCAAACTGTCTACACGGTTGTACTTGCCCTAATGCTTGCTTGATTACGAAAGAGTAATTGCGTTGGTTAACCGGTCTCACCACCACCTCATGTAATGTTACAGGCAGGCACGGGCAGTCAGAATATCAGACCGACTGGTCGGTGGCATTTTTCCCCATAGGCTAGCTACCTGGTTCCCCTACGTGTGAACCCACGCTTTTCCGCCAAACTTTGCGTGGCGCACTGTTGTCAGCAGCATCAGCATGTAAAGTCCATTGCCTATTTGCATGCCCTGCCCCTGGCCTACTTGCTGATTAAGATAAAGTACTGCTAACACGCAAAGGTACAAAAGCATATAGGGAACTAATCAGTTGATTCCAACACTGGTACAGAGAGCAAGCTAATTGTTCTCACAAATTGCGTACCATATGCCCGTTACAACCAAATTAACCTCCTGTAGAGAAATAATTCGTGGTGGCCAAGTGGATCGATCCCACCATAAGTGGTAAAGACCTGATTACTTATTAAGCCAGTGATGATCTTGAACTCCTTGATTAATCTTTTTTCCTGTCTTGTTTTCCCAAATTGAGCATAAAAGTCTTGATGTTGAAATGTGAACCCATCTTCCAGCTTGTTATTCAATCATATTAGCCTTGACCTGTGTCACAACTGGGAGGTTAGGAGCCGCCATCAAGCTAAGCTAGGCTCAGAAAGGCTACTCTTGCTTTTTTTTTGCGGGTAGAAAGGCTACTCTTGCTTGGGGTCATGTACTGTCATTAGCATGGCCGAGCATATGGCGGCCGGATGATTCGATCCATACGTTGCTTGGGCACAATTAAGCAACAGCTACCCCTATTAGCCTAGCCTAATAAACCTATATATCCCCATCCCAGTCCCAGGTGAAGGGATGTCGCCGTTGCTAATAGCCCACGGCAGGTGCTGCCCGGTCAATCAGAATCAATGCCACCATCCTCAGCTTCAGTTCTCCCAATCAGAGGCATTCTTCCACATCCTCATATGTATCAAATCAGAATTCAGACTTTCAGAGCGCGGCCGCCGGGCCTGGACCGCTGCTAGATAGAGCATCGATCGATGATATATGATGCCGATCGATCCGCCGGCTCGGTCTCCCGTTGGGATGTAAAGCTATCACAGGTTGGCACCAAACGTACCAGTCCCTCGATCTCCCTCATCGATCTCGCGCTTGCCGATCGGTGCCGCCGCCGCATGTGTTCTTATTAATCATCGATATATATCATCGCGTACTACGTCTCTCTCGGCTGCTGTCGCCGCGCAGAGAACACCTGGATGTTCGTGACCAAGTGTTCGATCCGTCCATCGAGATCGGCCGTCGGCACTTGCAGTGGCAGATGCAGGAGGTTGAGGACCAGCACTGACGGAGATCGGAGGGAGGGAGGGAGCTAGTGCCTACTGCCTAGTGCCTAGTAGGGATATCGTGTCGATCGATCGCAGTCGTCTGCAGGCGGATTGTGGTTGCGTCGATTGGGGGTTTATGTGTGGGATATATAGATGTACTTGATCAGTGCCCGGGCTAGCCACCTCTTGGACCACCATGGACATGATCGATCGGTCGAGGTAGCTAGGGAGCGGACCATCCATGGAGAATCATTGACAAGGCGGTACCCAGAAGAATTGATTGTACATTGTAGCCATATAGGGTGGTATGCCAATAGCACAACCATCTCATCAACACCTTAATCAATTAAGGCCCGTTTGGATCTACCCGCTAATTGCTAGCCAGTTTTAGCTGGAGTGGATCCAAAAGGAACCACTAATTCTCAGCTAAAATCTTTCTCTAACTACTTAAATATAAACTATCAAAGGCCCTATTTGGATCCACCCAGCTAATTCATTAGCTGATTTGCTAGATTGGACTAGCTAATTGGATACTTAATATTCCCCTAATAAAATGGGTATTAGCTGAGAGTTAGTTGATCCTGTTTCGATCCACTTAGTTGGTGGATCCAAACGGACCTTAATGAGTCCGTCCCAGCTAATTTTAGCTAATCAGCTAATGAATTAGATGGGTGGATCCAAACAGGGCCTAACTAACTCGTTGCTAATCTTTTTAAAGGGAAACCGGCGCTTTACTAGTTTGCTTTGTTTAATTTGGTCTCCATATCGGGTTCATGTGTGCTTAATAAAGGGTGTGCAATCAGCTGATTACTGTAAAAGTGTGGCCTTTGCCCTTTAGCGCTAAAAAAATTGGTGGTCAAGGTTTCGCATGCATGCCTGCTGCAAAAGTGCAGGTAGTGGCAACAAGCAAGCTAGTAACAACTGACACGGGCAAGCAAGAACCTGCAGCAGGCAGGCAGGCAGGGGCTAAAGACGAGCGAAACCCCAAAGCAGAGAGAGATCACGTACACACATGCACGGAAAAGGATGAAATCTTCACCTTGAGTTAGATTGCTTCATGAGAACTCATTCCCTTTTCTTTCTTTTCTCCTTTCCAACTTTCCATGTGCTACTCATCATCATCATACGCTAAGCTAGCTAGCTTCCACACGCACACCACCACAGTCCACAGGCCACATCAACCTCACCAAACATGGACGAACTCACACGACTCGCCCAGCACCACACACCCACACGACACGGCTTTGCGCCTCTCACCATCATCATCTCATCATCTATTACTACTACTACTACTAATCCCCGCACCGCCAGCGGCGCGGCGGCGCTAGCTGCGATCTCGCTCGCCCGTCGCCGGCAGAAGCAAACAAAAAGAGAGAAGCAAGAAAGAAAAGGAAATCAGGAACATGGCCAATCTAAGAAACCACCCCACAAAGACTGACAGAGACCCCGGTAATAATAAGACCCCGGCTCATATCTCCTCCGGTCCGGACCGGCAAAAATGTGGCTGCGGCCGGCTGCTCTTGTTGTTGCATTGATTAATTGTTCTTCTCGATCTGCAGGCGAAAACTTGTCGTTGTCACGGAGGATGAGAGCAAGTCGGGGATCGATCAAGCATGCATGGTATCAGTACTGCTGCCACTATATATATCTCAATGGAGAAATTAGCCTTCTAGGTTCTGTGAGCTTGATATAATGACGGCTAGTCGTGATCTTCACTGCACTGCTCGCCCGCTTCAGTTCCCTTTCTACCACCCCTTCTTGTTGGTTTTACGGCTGGCTCTCATTTGTTAATTATAGGCACTGTAATGTGGCAATGCCGTGAGGATTACTAGTAGTGCTAATGACTAATGCGTGCTTGATTACAGACGAGTAACTGCGTCGGTTAACCGGTCTCACGAGATGTGATGTCGAATCGAAAGTACCACTACCACCACCTCATGTTAATGTTATAGGCAGGCACGGGCAGTCAGAAGATCAGATCAGACCGACTGGTCGGTGGCAGTTTTCCCCGAGGCTACCTGGTTCCCCTATGTGTGAACCCACGCTTTTCCGTCAAACTTTGTGTGGCGCACTGTTGTCAGCAGCATCAGCATGTAAAGTCCATTGCCTATTTGCATGCCCTGCCCTGGCCTACTTGCTGATTAAGATAAAGTACTGCTAACACGCAAAGGTACAAAAGCATATAGGAAACTAATCAGTTGATTCCACCACTGGTACAGAGAGCAAGCTAATTGTTCTCACAAATTGCGTACCATATGCCCGCTACAACCAAATTAACCTCCTGTAGAGAAATAATTCGTGGTGGCTAAGTGGATCCCACCATAAGTGGTAAAGACCCGATTACTTCTGAAGTCAGTTTTGATCTTGAACTCCTTGATTAATCTTTTTTTTTGTCTTGTTTTCCCAAATTGAGCATAAGACACTCCTGGCTTGCTAGGATTATAGATCAAGCAAGGCAAATATATCTCTAAAGTCTTGATGTTGAAATGTGAACCCTTCTTCCAGCTTGTTATTCAATCATTAACCTTGACCCGTGTCACACCTGGGAGGTTAGGAGCCGCCATCAAGCTAAGCTAGGCTCAGAAAGGCTACTCTTGCTTGGCGTCATGTACTGTCATTAATTAGCATGCCCGAGCATATGGCGGCCGGATGATTCGATCCATCCGTTGCCTGGGCACAATTAAGCAACAGCTAGCCTAACCTATCATGCATCCCATCCCAGTCCCAGGTGCAGGGATGTCACGGCAGGTGCTGCCCGGTCAATCAGAATCAATGCCACCGGCTGTATGCCATCCCCAGCTTCAGTGTTCTCCCAATCAGAGGCATTCTTACACATCCTCATATATACATGTATATCAAATCAGAATTCAGAGAGCGGCCGCCGGCCGGGCCTGGACCGCTGCTAGCTAGCTAGAGCATCGATCGATATGATGCCGATCCATCCGCCGGCTCTCGAGATCTCCCGTTGGGGCGTAAGCTATCACAGGTTGGCACCAAACGTACCAGTCCCTCGATCGACCTCATATATCGATCTCGCGCTTGCCGATCGGGGGTGCCGCCGCCTCATCACGTACGCATGTGTTCTTAATCATCGATATCATCGCGTACTACGTCTCTCTCGGCTGCTGTCGCCGCGCAGAGAACACCTGGATGTTCGTGACCAAGTGTTCCGTCCATCGATTGGCACTGGCACTGGCAGATGCAGGAGGTTGAGGACCAGCACTGACGGAGATCGGAGGGAGCTAGTAGCCTAGTAGGGATATCGTGTCGATAGATCGCAGTCGTCTGCAGGCGGCCGGATGTGGTTGCGTCGATTGGGGGTTTATGTGTGGGATATATAGATGTACTTGATCGGTGCCCGGGCTAGGCCACTCTTGGACCACCATGGACATGATCGATCGGTCGAGGTAGCTAGGGAGCGGACCATCCATGAAGAATCATTGACAAGAAGGCGCCCAGAAGAATTGATTGTACATATATTATATTGTAGCCATATAGGGTGGTATGCCGATAGCACAACCATCTCATCAACGCCTTAACTACCTAAGCCCCGTTTGATCCAACGGCTAATTGCTAGCCAGCTAATTTTAGCTGAGGTGGATCCAAACGAAACCAACTAATTCTCAGCTAAAGCCTTTCTTCTAGCTACTTAAATACCAACTATCTAATTAGTTAGGCTTTGTTTGGATCTAGAACTAAACTTAGGCCTTGTGATGGATCCAAACATGACCAACTATTTCTCATCTAATGTCCTTTTATTAGCTGAATAGCAACTATCCAATTAGTTAGTCCAACGCGACTAATTTCAGCTAACCAGCTAATGAATTTCATTAGCTGGATGGATCCAAACAGGGCCTTAGCCAGCTAAAGTTTAGATAGGGTGGATCTAAACATGGCCTTATTACACCTAACCTATATAAGCTAATTCTAGCTCTAATGAATTAGACAGGTGAACCCTTGAATGAGGGGACAGAGAAACATGGGGGGACTGCGTTACATCCATCTTCTTCCATCCCTCCCCAAATCATTTCGCAATCCATTGCTTTATGATTGGCCTGCATGCCCTTCACTGCACTGCTCGCCCGCTTCAGTTCCCTTTCTACCACCCCTTCTTGTTGGTTTTACGGCTGGCTCTCATTTGTTAATTATAGGCACTGTAATGTGGCAATGCCGTGAGGATTACTAGTAGTGCTAATGACTAATGCGTGCTTGATTACAGACGAGTAACTGCGTCGGTTAACCGGTCTCACGAGATGTGATGTCGAATCGAAAGTACCACTACCACCACCTCATGTTAATGTTATAGGCAGGCACGGGCAGTCAGAAGATCAGATCAGACCGACTGGTCGGTGGCAGTTTTCCCCGAGGCTACCTGGTTCCCCTATGTGTGAACCCACGCTTTTCCGTCAAACTTTGTGTGGCGCACTGTTGTCAGCAGCATCAGCATGTAAAGTCCATTGCCTATTTGCATGCCCTGCCCTGGCCTACTTGCTGATTAAGATAAAGTACTGCTAACACGCAAAGGTACAAAAGCATATAGGAAACTAATCAGTTGATTCCACCACTGGTACAGAGAGCAAGCTAATTGTTCTCACAAATTGCGTACCATATGCCCGCTACAACCAAATTAACCTCCTGTAGAGAAATAATTCGTGGTGGCTAAGTGGATCCCACCATAAGTGGTAAAGACCCGATTACTTCTGAAGTCAGTTTTGATCTTGAACTCCTTGATTAATCTTTTTTTTTGTCTTGTTTTCCCAAATTGAGCATAAAAGTCTTGATGTTGAAATGTGAACCCTTCTTCCAGCTTGTTATTCAATCATTAACCTTGACCCGTGTCACACCTGGGAGGTTAGGAGCCGCCATCAAGCTAAGCTAGGCTCAGAAAGGCTACTCTTGCTTGGCGTCATGTACTGTCATTAATTAGCATGCCCGAGCATATGGCGGCCGGATGATTCGATCCATCCGTTGCCTGGGCACAATTAAGCAACAGCTAGCCTAACCTATCATGCATCCCATCCCAGTCCCAGGTGCAGGGATGTCACGGCAGGTGCTGCCCGGTCAATCAGAATCAATGCCACCGGCTGTATGCCATCCCCAGCTTCAGTGTTCTCCCAATCAGAGGCATTCTTACACATCCTCATATATACATGTATATCAAATCAGAATTCAGAGAGCGGCCGCCGGCCGGGCCTGGACCGCTGCTAGCTAGCTAGAGCATCGATCGATATGATGCCGATCCATCCGCCGGCTCTCGAGATCTCCCGTTGGGGCGTAAGCTATCACAGGTTGGCACCAAACGTACCAGTCCCTCGATCGACCTCATATATCGATCTCGCGCTTGCCGATCGGGGGTGCCGCCGCCTCATCACGTACGCATGTGTTCTTAATCATCGATATCATCGCGTACTACGTCTCTCTCGGCTGCTGTCGCCGCGCAGAGAACACCTGGATGTTCGTGACCAAGTGTTCCGTCCATCGATTGGCACTGGCACTGGCAGATGCAGGAGGTTGAGGACCAGCACTGACGGAGATCGGAGGGAGCTAGTAGCCTAGTAGGGATATCGTGTCGATAGATCGCAGTCGTCTGCAGGCGGCCGGATGTGGTTGCGTCGATTGGGGGTTTATGTGTGGGATATATAGATGTACTTGATCGGTGCCCGGGCTAGGCCACTCTTGGACCACCATGGACATGATCGATCGGTCGAGGTAGCTAGGGAGCGGACCATCCATGAAGAATCATTGACAAGAAGGCGCCCAGAAGAATTGATTGTACATATATTATATTGTAGCCATATAGGGTGGTATGCCGATAGCACAACCATCTCATCAACGCCTTAACTACCTAAGCCCCGTTTGATCCAACGGCTAATTGCTAGCCAGCTAATTTTAGCTGAGGTGGATCCAAACGAAACCAACTAATTCTCAGCTAAAGCCTTTCTTCTAGCTACTTAAATACCAACTATCTAATTAGTTAGGCTTTGTTTGGATCTAGAACTAAACTTAGGCCTTGTGATGGATCCAAACATGACCAACTATTTCTCATCTAATGTCCTTTTATTAGCTGAATAGCAACTATCCAATTAGTTAGTCCAACGCGACTAATTTCAGCTAACCAGCTAATGAATTTCATTAGCTGGATGGATCCAAACAGGGCCTTAGCCAGCTAAAGTTTAGATAGGGTGGATCTAAACATGGCCTTATTACACCTAACCTATATAAGCTAATTCTAGCTCTAATGAATTAGACAGGTGAACCCAAACATTGCCTAGCTAACTCCTTGCTAATCTTTTTAAAAGGAAACCTGTGCTTTACTAGTTTGCTTTGTTTAATTTGGTCTCCATATCGGGTTCATGTGTGCTTAATAAAGGGTGTGCAATCAGCTGATTACTGTAAAAGTGTGGCCTTTGCCCTTTAGCGCTAAAAAAATTGGTGGTCAAGGTTTCGCATGCATGCCTGCTGCAAAAGTGCAGGTAGTGGCAACAAGCAAGCTAGTAACAACTGACACGGGCAAGCAAGAACCTGCAGCAGGCAGGCAGGCAGGGGCTAAAGACGAGCGAAACCCCAAAGCAGAGAGAGATCACGTACACACATGCACGGAAAAGGATGAAATCTTCACCTTGAGTTAGATTGCTTCATGAGAACTCATTCCCTTTTCTTTCTTTTCTCCTTTCCAACTTTCCATGTGCTACTCATCATCATCATACGCTAAGCTAGCTAGCTAGCTTCCACACGCACACCACCACCACACCACAGTCCACAGGCCACATCAACCTCACCAAACATGGACGAACTCACACGACTCGCCCAGCACCACACACCCACACGACACGGCTTTGCGCCTCTCACCATCATCATCTCATCATCTATTACTACTACTACTACTAATCCCCGCACCGCCAGCGGCGCGGCGGCGCTAGCTGCGATCTCGCTCGCCCGTCGCCGGCAGAAGCAAACAAAAAGAGAGAAGCAAGAAAGAAAAGTATTTCAGGAACATGGCCAATCTAAGAAACCACCCACAAAGACTGACAGAGACCCCGGCAATAATAAGACCCCGGCTCATATCTCCTCCGGTCCGGACCGGCAAAAATGTGGCTGCGGCGCGCTGCTCTTGTTGTTGCATTGATTAATTGTTCTTCTCGACCCGCAGGCGAAAACTTGTCGTTGTCACGGAGGATGAGAGCAAGTCGGGGATCGATCAAGCATGCATGGTATCAGTACTGCTGCCACTATATATATCTCAATGGAGAAATTAGCCTTCTAGGTTCTGTGAGCCTGATGATATAATGACGGCTAGTCGTGATCTCCGCCCTGCCAGTCCGGTCTCCCGAGCGTGAACTCCAGGCTCGGGCTGCTCAGCTCGTGGTTGGACACCTGCGAGCTGCTTGATCGGCAAGGCTCCGCGTTCTGAAACACACATATGCAATGTTTGCAGAAGAACTATTAGCACATTGTATATGCACACAGAAATTCAATTTAGTGTAAGACGTGCACATATACAGGCAGCAGGTAGAGAGCAAGCATTCAAAGATGTATATACCTCGATTGGAGAAGACAATCCTGCCAAGCGATGAGCATCCATGTTGCATGAATTCGACGACAGCCATGGGTCCCTGAACAAGAGAATTTTTTCCATTTAGCAAAGCTGTTACAGACTTTCTAAAGGTACCATGTCCAATTTGAGACTAGCAGGATAGTAAACTGGGCACTGCATAATTGGCCACACTTTCTTCTTTGAGGGAATTAGTTATTGACTAGTATATGGTAATATTACTATATGGGTAGGAACATGGCATTCATGCACAATCCCCAGTTAGCTTTATCTAAAGTGAACAACAACTACAGTTGCTCTTCATGATCAGTTAGTTACATAGCTCCTTTCTAGGCAGCAAGCTCTTAAAAGATGTTCCGGTTCAGTACAGTCGTCCTGAGAATGGCACAGGGAGCTGATCAGCAAGCTCCTGTCATACGAATTCAAGGAAAAACAAAGGCTGAAGAAAGGAATCTAATGCTTCAACATAGGAAAAAAATGTATGCTTGCTGAAATGCAGGAAAGAATTGGAAGCATCCAACGTATTTGCTGATGTCCATTTCCAGATTTCCTAAATGCTTCACATAAAAAAGATTCCTAGCTAAATACTGATTCTAGTGGTAACAGGCAGATGTGTAAGAACACTAAATACTGATTCTAGTGGTAACATGCAGATGTGAGAGAACATGTTTGTGGATGCTCCCACATGTTGGTGACCATGAAACAGCTGGCTGTCTATTTCTTCTTCCTTTTTTCATTTGTGATTTTTGGCTCATCAGGAAAAGTGACCTTCCTTTACCACTAAGCTATCAACAGAATACCTACCACTTACTACCAAACCATTATAAAGATCTTTTGTCTTGATTGGAACATAGGTATAGTATTAAGCATTAAGGAGCCAGTGGAGGTTCTTTGAATACTAAGTTACTAATGATACTATCAATCATAGATATAATATACTACTTTATGCGCTCAGAGTTCTGTCTGAATATTTTCTAACTAAGGATCTGCTATGTGTATGTTTAAAAGATGGAGATATACAACACTACTATCAATTATATTAATCTAGTCTTAGGACCTAGAGTTCATGGAAAGATCAATGCTGGCAAATTCAATTGACTTCAAAAGACAAAATTGCAATGATAAGGACTTCAAAATATATATTTACTCACATGGCAGAACATCTCAACACCTTAATTAAGTAGTATGTTCTATGTCCTAACTAAAGAATAGAATACACAAAATAAAACATTGAATCAATAAGTTAACAGAACTGCACATTAAAAAATCAAATAAACTGCACATTTGATTCTCCATCTTTTTTAAAAAAAACAAGTCATGTTGTATTCTATATCCATACTCTATTGTTCAGTACAAATATTTTAATCATCAGGATAGTTGCTTGTCAATAAGATTATAGCATGTTCTGTGCCCCTTCAACTTTAGTTCGTTCACTTTTGTCTGTACAACGTCCTACTTCGGCATTAATTAGTTAACCACAATGAATTGAGAAAATGAGAATCGTACTCCCCCTGGCCATTAGTTTTGCCTAGAGCAGTTTTGAGAAAATGCCTAACCACCAATAGTCAAAGAAAAAAACTAATAAGTGAGCCAAAAAAAGCATTGCCTTTCCTTTCAAAAAAGGCAGAGATGGTTGCCATTTATTTTCATGACTGGAATGTCATCAGATTGTTCGTACTACAATGGAGTACTCCAAAAATGTGACGTATGTATTCGTTCTTTGACTTAAACGGCTATGCACAAGAAAGATAACGTAACAAAACTAGGACTCTTTCAAAATGTGGATAGACTTTTATTTTCACAACCAGATGAATTATTCTCAATATAACCAGTTGCCGGGGAAGGCATGGGCCAGAGAATTGGCTATATACTCGGAGAGGAAACTGAGGGAAAAACCAAGAAATCAAATAATGTCAAGTATGACAAAAGATGGGATGACAAGAAAGATGGAGTGTGGAGAAAGAGAAAAGCGACTAAGCGAGTATAGCCAAAAGACAGGCTCACCTGTACTCCTACTTGCTTCCAAGCTGCTCAGAACTCATGTTTTCTACCCAATAACCTTTGGTAAAAATGTCGAATGCACATACGTACGTAAAAAAACTCAAATTGGTGAGACAAATCTAGCAGCAACTAACAGACATTGTGCTAGTACGTCTTTTTTGGAGCTTACTACTAGACATGCTGAACCTAAGATTTTCTACATCATAATGTACTACTGGTACTACTACAACATCAGGCTTGAGAACCTAAAACTAGAGACAGAGAGAGAGAGAGAGAGAGCTAGTGTATGTGTATGGGTGCCGTGCAAATAATTGCAAAAGGGAAAAAGAAAGTCTTTGAAGAGATTGACGATGGGAAAGAACCAAGAGTCCTTGGTTACATATTCCTAGGCAATAGGGCATGTCAGGTCAATACCCCATCCCCCCTGGAATCAGAGCCATGCATTTATAAGAAAAGATAATGGAGCCCCTGGCCTACGGACTACTCCCCTAGTATCTAGGATTGAGAGAGAAAGAAAGATGAGAGAGAAACAGGAGAGAGGAAGAGGACAAGCCAGAGCCCAAGAACCTACACACAAAATGACACATTGACACAGCACACAATATATGTTGTGGTAGGAGATGCAGAGCTGTACTGTGCGTATTTTTTTTATCATTCCACATAAACCAAAACACAGAGCAGAGATTCAGAGAAGCTCAAGTCAATGGAGGGTCATGGGGTGTGTGGCTTTTTGGTCCTTTCTGCCATGGCACGGCATTGCATTGGCCACCTAGAGAGATAGGCAGCCCTGTGTGTGTGCACCTCTTTCTCCAGGTGTGCATGTCAGCATGTGCATGTGTAGTGTGCGCCCCCAAAACATTCGCTTAATCTTTTTACATCCAATCCAACCGAATATATATAATCACATGATTTGTGTGTAGCATATGGTCACCACATCACATATACAGTAGTATATACCAATGCATGCTAAGTACCAAAGTTTGGTGGTGTCTTTGCTTGGGATTATTAAGCTAGCAATTAGACAAAAAAGATGACGCTGTTATCCCATGACAAGTCATTATTATCTGCAAAAGAGCAAATAAAGCAAACGTGCGGACGATGCGTACTGGTTGGGGGAACAAACAGAGGGGGGGCTTCGGCTAGCTTCAGGGTCATCAGATGTGCGCAAAACATGATGCTGTCATTTAGTAGCAGCGCTAGTACAGGAGTGGGTACCTTGACGAGTTGCTCCACCTGGTGCTCGTGTTCCCGGCCGACGACTGGTCCATGTCCCCGCCGCCGCCGCCGCCGCCCACCGAGCTCGCCGCGCCCTCGGAGGTGGACCGGTGCTCCCCGAACGGCCTCGCGCACATGTTGTCGCCGCCGGACGCGGCCTGGCCGGCGCTGGGGAAGTCCTCGTCGCCGGAGCCGCCGCCGTCGTTCGGCCCTGATGAACGCACAATGGCGGCAGCAGCAGAAGCCATTAGATTAATTAGCACGGTGATTAATTAGATCCTTGGCAGCAGCAGTAGCAGGAGGAATAGGATTGAGATGAGGTAGCAAAATCAGGAGGACGCATGAGCATGACAATGTCGATTAGCTAGCACTGGTACCTGATGACGCCGCAGGCTTGTCAGTGCTCTTCACGGTCCGATACATCTGAAAGGGGAAGCGAGGAAAGCACACCAAAAAAAGCAAAGCGATCAGCTCACAGGTCGGCCAAGCCAGTGGCAGTGGGGAAGAGGAGGGGAGGGAAGAGACAAGCAAATCGATGAGCAGGTGGATCGGTGCGCAAGAGAACACCAGGAAATGGACACATGCAAATACTATGATGCCATGCCCTCGCCTTGGAAGTGTACTGCTAGGCTGCTAGTACTGCTAGCCTCTCTCTCCTCTCTCTCCTGTGGCCGGCCAAGCAAAGGGCCATGGTTCTTTGGAGCTGAGTGCTTTGGGCCGTGCGCGCACACACCTACACACATACGCTAACTAGGCGCGGATGCACATACATTGCATTATTGTGTAATGATGGCAACTTTTTCTCTCTCACTCACACACATCCCCACACCATGCATCTCTCTCTCCTCCCTCCCTCGTCTCTCTCTCTCTCTCTCTCTCTCTCTCTCCACCAAGAATGGCAGTTTCTTGGCTACGAGCGAGGCCCCTCGGCCCGTTTCACCGCCATTCACTAACTCTGGAGTTACTGCATTGGCGTTCTTGTCTCACCCAAACAAGAGCAAGAACGGCAGGAGCGCGCGAGAGGGATGAAGCAGCAGCAGAAAGCTCTTGGCTTGGCTTGGCTTGGCTCGCGATGATGGAGGCCGGTGAATTCGGAAGCAGAAAGCGTGCGTCTGGAACGAAGATGGCTGGCCGGCAATGGCGGCAACAACAACGCCGGCAGGTCGCGCGCGTACCTGGAGATGGCTCTTGACGTGCGCTAGGGTCAGATCCTTGACGTCCATGAGCTCCAGCACCGACTTGGGCGTCGCCCCTGCAGGAGGAAGACACGACACGAGGAGGGTGAGCCCGATTTTGATCGGAGATCGAGATCGGATGGGGAGGTAATTCAATTCAGGCGATGCGGTTGGTGGCACGCACTCTCATGGCCGCCGAGGAGCTCGACGGCGTGGACGAAGCGGGCGTGGAGGGTGCTCGTCCACCGCATGCGCGGCGCGCGCATGCTGCGCTTGGCCGGGAGCTTGGGCATGAACCGGGAGCCCAGGCCGAACGGCGGCTGCGCGCCGTGGAGGTGGTGGTGGTGGTGGTGCCCGGCGATGCCGCCCAGGCCGCCCATGGCGCCGCCGTAGCCGCGGAGGGTGTCGGAGAGCATGCCGTTCAGCCTGCCCGACGCCGACGACAGCATCCGGTGGTGGTGGTGCGCGGCGGGGAGAGGAACGCCGCCGCGGGTCGAGGGGCGCCGGCGGCGGCGCAGCGGCGACGGCGACGTGGAGCCCAGCGAGGACGACCACGTGGCCGGGTGGTGGTAGGAGCCGTAGAACCCGAGCTTCGCCTGCTGCTGCTGGAGGTGGTGGTGGTGGCCGCCGCCGCCGTCTCCCCCGGCGGCCGGCGGCAGGAAAGGGAATCCGCCGGGCCGGCCCGCTCCCCCCACGGCGGCGCGCCCGCCGGACGGCCCGGACCCCGGCGCGCTGCTGGGCAGGCTGATGTGCAGCGACAGGTCCGGCGACGCCGCCGAGCTCGCCTCCATCGCCCGTCCGCCGACACGCCTCACTTCTCCTGATCGCGCGCGGGCGGGCGGGGCGGTCCGCACCCCTGCCTTCTCTAGCTCCTCTCTTCTTCTCCAGCTAGCTAGCTTGGAGGGTTCATGCGATCGATGGATATATACACATATATGGAGGAGGAGAAGAAGAAGGGAGATGGAGGAGAAGGTTCTTGGTGTTGTGTGGAAGAGGGGGGCTCCTCTCTTCTTGTTTGTGCTTCTGCTTTGGCCTTGGATGCATGCAAAAGACCCAGTACTGGAGTTACTCCTCCTCCTCCTTTCTCTCTCCTCTCTCTTTTCTTTCTCTCTCTGGAGAAGATGACTATGAGAGGCAACCAGGGATGAACTGGTCTCTTGTGCTGTCCCTCCTTATTGCTACTAGCATAAAAAGTTAGAGAGAGAAATTAAACACCTGCATTTGGTTCTTCTCACACTTGATGCGAGTAAACCATCAAAGTAGAAAAAAGAAATGCCTACGTAAGGATTTTTCAGAATAGCCCAATGGTTGGAGAGAAAATACGTTTGCAATACTACTCATTAAATGTATACTGAGTAAGTGCGATGATTGAATCTTTATGAGTTGCTTGCGCAACACGGGTCATGTTTGAACAGAATTAAAATACTCTAGGTGTATACCATCCAGTATTATATATTTTCCCCGGAAATATTACTTTATGGTATTATAAAAACATCAGTTGGTGGCCATGTATATTGTAGGAGAAGACTGCATCTGATTTTCCTCTTTTGTTTTTTTGCAGGAGACTGGTGACCTGAATTTTTTTTGGGTTTGTTTGGGGACGAAAAGGCTGTGTGAGCTCGTGCGCCTGGGATGCTTTTTCCCCCACGCCCCCAGGGCTTGGGCACCCCTTTCTCTCTCTACAATCCCCTCCCTTTCTCTCTCCACCCCTGCCTCTGTGCAACACTGCGCCCTTTTTTTATGGGGGAGGGAGGAGCCAGCCCCTCTCTCTCTCTCTCTCTCTCTACACCTACAAGGCTTCTCTCTCACTGCTTGCAGTGCAGCCCCCATGGGGAGGGGAGGGCTCAGTGACCACTGACCAGGTCCACATTCTGCAGTCACACCACCGGGCCTCTCATCAATTTGCAGTGCACCCCCATAGTAACCGAGTACTTTGTGTTTGTGCAAAGTGGTGAGTTTCCTGCCAGCTGCATGTGTCAAGGTGTGTGCTCCTGGCTTCCTGCTGGCTGCCTTTTCGCTTGACACATCCTCTGCAGACTCTTTGCCACCTGCATCCATCATCTTCTTTCACACTTGATGCAACGCGAGTAATAAAACCAGCATCAAACGAACATGCTTACATAAGGAATTTTTGGGACAATGCGGTAGTTGGAGAGGAAAATTATGTGTTTACTTCCTACTTATTAAATGTACTCAATAAGTGGTACAGTTGGATCAAAGGTTTCATGTTGAATAGGAAAAAAAAAGCTATGCATGACGCCCGCCTAGTAGAGGATGGATGGCTTTTATTGCAACAAAAACGGACACCTTCATATTCATGACATTTTGTCCAATTTCTTCCACCAGCTCTTTTTGAGCTGTAGATTTTTTTTTTGGGGCTTTTCAATCGATACATCCTATGGAAGCTCTTGCTAGCTACCTGCAGCACGCTCATCTGATCTGGTTCCTCACACTTGGTGTACGTGTGAGTCAAACAATCATTAGATATTTTTGGGACATCACAGCGTAGTTAGAGGAAAAATGTGTTAGAGTTACTACTCATTTAGATCTTCCTAGTGTTGCAATGAAAAGTTGTGTTTGAACAGAAAACGTCATGATGCTCGCCTAGTAAAAGGTATATATCCTTTTTTGCTATATACTCCGTCAAAACAGATACCTTGGTATTCATGACTTTTTGGTCATTTTCCTCATCAATTTTTCCTATGATTCTTTTTTAGTTGTACACACCTTTATTGCACAAAAGAAACAGATACAGGTATTCAAAATGTGTTCTTTCACTTCACTGTTAGTCACCTTGACCTATTATCTGAGTTGTACATTTGAATAAATCTTAGCAACTTGTTTGAATTGTTTGTCTCATCTATGGTACATAATATTTGTACAAAGCGGTAAGGTTCTGTCAAGTGAATATGTCAAGGTGTGTGTCCCTGTTAATTTTGGCTTTTCATTGACACAACCATCACATAAAAATGCTTACATATTTTTTTTTTTGGAAAATCCTAGCAGTTGGAGAAAACAATATGTGTTAGCATCACTACTATTAACTTTGTAAGGGAATCGTTTTGATTTTTGTGGTGTTGACTGTTGAGTGTGCAGTGAAAGGTTTTGTGTTTGAGTAGAAAATCCATGATACCATCGCCTTGTAAAGGATGGTCTCCATTATTGCAAAAAAAAAAACTTAACTTGCTATTCTTAATTTGTATCACTTGTTCATAAATATGTTCCACTTATTTGTTTGAGTTGTTGTACATATCTTCATATGTAGTTCATATCTGGCACCCGAAACGGATACCGGACATTTCAGTCATTTTGTCACTTCTTCCTAGGTGCTTTGGCCTATCCTTGCTTTTGAGCTGTTCTTTGGAATAAATATACCTCCATCATCATATAATAAGAATCTTTGTGTGTTGCATTGTTACTCCATATTTATGGTCTATAATATTTGTGCAAAAAGGTGATCTTGTGTCGGTTGCATGTGTCAAGGTGGTGTTTGTTCCTACTGGCTAGCTTTGCATTGAACACAATCTTGTGGTCTTTTGCCACCTGCATTTGGTTCTTCTCACACTTGATGCGAGTAAACCATCAAAGTAGAAAAAAGAAATGCCTACGTAAGGATTTTTCAGAATAGCCCAATGGTTGGAGAGAAAATACGTTTGCAATACTACTCATTAAATGTATACTGAGTAAGTGCGATGATTGAATCTTTATGAGTTGCTTGCGCAACACGGGTCATGTTTGAACAGAATTAAAATACCATGACATGCTCACCTTGTAGGTGACAATTAAGAGCATGGCACCATCTTGTCGCTAGAGTTGCCAACACAGAGTTGTCTAACTCGAGAGATGTATTTAGGTGGTCTTTAAATCAGCAGGGGACTTTTACAGTTCGGTCTATGTATAGAGCCTTGTCTGGTCGTAATGTGTTGCCACAAACCCATGTTATTTGGAAGCTTAAGTTGCCTCTTAAGATAAAGTTTTTTATGTGGTATATGATTAGAGGCGTGACGCTGACCAAAGATAATGTTACTTTTGTAATTCGAATGAAATAATCCAACACCTTTTCTTTGATTGCCCTAATGCCAAACTAATTTGGAGAGTTGTTAGCATCTCTTTTAACATACCCCAACCCCTCAATGTGGTTCACATGTTTAATGGTTGGTTAAATGGGGTACATAAGAAATTTTTACACCAAGCTTTGGTGGGGGCATCCTCTATCTGTTGGGCAATCTGGTTAGGTAGAAATGATGTGGTGTTTAACAATGTGCTAGTTTCATCGTCTTTGCAGGTGCTCTTTCGAGGAACCCATTGGATAAGGCTCTGGACGTTGCTGCTAAAGGAAGAGGATAGACCCTTTGTAAAATCGGGATGCCGTGCCCTTGAAGCCACTTTGAGGACCTTTTTGCTTCAAATGGATGGCGTTTTATCAATAGACTTACGTACTTATAATTTTTTTGTTGGGTTTTCCGTTTCTGAAATCCAATCTCCCAATTTGTAATAATGGACAACTATATGTATCGGTCGATACAGATGCTGTAATATTTTTAATAATATTCCCTATTCTAAAATGCTCACCTAGTAGAGGCTCGCCTCCATTACTGCAAGTTTGAAGCAGAGATGGATATATGATGTTATTCTCATCTTTTTTATTGCTTCATCAAACACTTTGATCATCTCTTCTTATTAGCTCCATTACAAATAATTTACTTTTTCCATGTGTTATGGTCTGTAAATATTTGCTTTAGACAAATGTGCTGTTCTGTTCATTTCTGTCATGAAAAAATAAACACCGGAAGCCTCAGGTCCTTCCTCAATTTGCCTTAGATGTGTGCCTCTTGCTAGCTGATTAAACTAACAGACCACAGTGATTAGAATAAAAATGGTACTTCCCCCGAATCCAGAACCGAAACCCTTCCTGAAATCTTCTACTGGTGCCCCCTTGCATGTCTTCCCCCAAGATATTCCATCTAATCCAGGGACAACCCTGTCTGGGATTACTATGTCACCTCCACATGACCAAATCGATGCAGAAACACGCATATGCATGTATGCCGATGCAAGTTGACTCTCTGCTGTGCTCATCACATGATCATCATATGGCTCCAAACCCCAAGGCTCAATCGGGCAAAGCCTACATGCCTATTCCATCCCCTTGCATGCACAAGCATTGGGAACAACTCCTAGTCTGAAATATTCTTTGCTTCAAGTGCAAATTTCTCTCCCTTTTTGCCATTTTTGAGCAGGCCTAGCTAGATCCAAAGCATTTTGGTTAGGGTGGAGTGTGGAATAGGACCTTGTTGGGTCGGTATATATATGGACCGTCCATTTGTGCGACCAATTTAGGATTACTAAAATAGAAAAGACCTCCATGACAGATTTATATGATTATCCAATTTCATTACCTTTTGCAATATTGGTTCATGCATGTTTGTATACTCCTCACTGTATTCTCAAATAGACGCCATTTTAGAAAGTGTTCGGTCAACCTTAAAACTTTGGCCACTAATAAAACACAAAAAAGATGTGGTTATGGATTTGTGTGCTTGTCATGAAAAATTGTTCCAAGTACGTGCTTTTTTTTGAAAAAAATCACTAAGATGAGATCATTACTAAAAGCAACGTTCAAACATGCATGTCGGAGAGAGATGATATATATAGTTTCACTGTTGTTAATGGCAAGTAAAACAGGACGGGTGGTACTAACAAGGAATGGATGTGACTTGACAATGTACACGGCTTACAACCAATCAACAGGATCCAATTATCAGCGCTGCCATATAGTGCTCAGCTATTTAAGGAGCGCAAAACTGTTTAGGGTAGCTGGGTGTTACTGTTCAAGCCATAACAGCTGCTTCACTCACACCTCTCTCCGTTGCAGTCCTCGCTGAAAACTTTTCCTAGGGCGAGACGTACAAAAAAAAGCCTCGTCAGAACGCAAAGAGACACTACCATATGGCTAGATCATAACTCGCTCTTGTCACGCACAGTCGACGCATATATGCATGCAGATGCAGGGCCACATTTATGAGCTGAGTGAGAGAAGGCCAGGCCTTTGCAGCTGCAGCGAGATCATAGCGATCCCATATCGAGATCATCGATAGCTCGAACGAAGGGCCTGAATGCTGCCTAGCTGCTGCGTGCTGCTGCATGCATGGCGTCCGATCGATCGGCCGCAAGCAACACACACAGCAGCATCATGCGTGTGTGTGCGTGTACATGTATCTCTCTCGCTCTGATCCATATATACGGCCACATGCCTTGTTTCTTTGCAGCAGCCAGAGCATGGCATATGTCATGACACAGTGGCTACATTGAACACACAGAAATACTGGTGTTGATCATGCATGCAAGTGTAGATGCTACAGTGCGAGCTCCATGCATGATATACATACAGCTAGCTTGCGCGGCCGGCTGGCCTGTACGTGCAGTGCAGTGGCATTGGGATCTCTGCGCGCCGCGCGCATCATACCGTTGCCTGTGATTGTCCACAGCCTAGTGGAAACCTATACTACTACTACAAATCCGATCCATGCAGCACCCGGCCCTACATACAGGCGATGGGGAGAAATTAAAGAGGAGATTGGAATAGGAATAAGTAGATGGAAATAATGTATATATATATATATATACATATATATCCAAACTATATTTTAATTACTTCCTTTGTATAGTACCAGAAATGTGTGTATTATCAATTAAAGACGAACATTGTTTTTTCATAGGGATCAAGCTATAGCTAGACGTACATGTTTTAAGGTGAATTTGATAAAACTAATTTGATGATGTAGATATTGATAATTGTTTGTATATGTAATTGGTCAAGTTACAGAAATTTAACTTTAGACAAAGTTAATTTGGAATAGACTATGTATAGCTCAGTATCTTTCAATCAAATTTCTCTTGCTGTCTCATCAACGAGATGAAGCGCAGTTAGCTGGCAGATCTTATATATTCCAGCTAAATGTATATATTAGCAATACATTTTTGCATGTATCTAGTACATTTCAGATGTAAGGGGCCTTTCACCACTGAATTGAGATGCCATACGGAGAGAATTGTCAAAAGTCGATAGATGACCTACAGCAAAACAAGAAACACGTGCCCGTGACAACCTTCCATAAATCGCGATGGCATATATGACAGCAGCCTCTTCTCGTTTGGTCGAACTCAAAATGAGGTAACCATTTAACTCCCTGCTGTACATAAGAATCTGATTTGACGACGCAGCTAGCCAATAGTTAGTGCGATCGAACATACAGTCTATCGACAAGGACACGTCGATTAGAGACACTACGGGAAACCCCACGTTTGCCGAGTGCCAGGGGCACTCGGCAAAGGCAGTTATGCACTCGGCAAAGCCTTTGCCGAGTGTTACACTCGGCAAAGGGGTTACGGCATAGCTCGTGTCGGCAAACAGGCCCTTTGCCGAGTGTCTTTTGTCGGGCACTCGGCAAAGGTTTAGCCGAGTGCAAAAGCCGACACTCGGCAAAATAAAGCACTAACGGACGGCCAAGGACGGCACGGCGACGTTCGCGGCCGTCCGTCAGTGCTCACGGGGCCTTTGCCGAGTGCCACACTCGGCAAAGACTCCAAGTTTTGCCGAGTGTTGCACTCGGCAAAGGTGGTTGGGGCCGACACTTGTTTGCCGAGTGTCTGTCCTGGCACTCGGCAAAAATTTAGGCCATGGCAGCAGAAACGCCCTGCGCTGCTGCCCGGCGTCGACGGGCATCGGAGTCGCCCACACGGTGCACGAGGCATTGGTCCTCGACGACTTCGCCATGGAAGAGCTCCGATTCTACGAGGAAGGGGACTACTACAACCAAGGCCTCAAGCTCCATGACGACGAGAGCTACCTGAAGCTACTTCTGGTAGCTCTCGTCGTCATGGAGCTTGAGGCCTTGGTTGTAGTAGTCCCATTCCTCGTAGAATCGGAGCTCTTCCATGGCGAAGTCGTCGAGGACCAATGCCTCGTGCACCGTGTGGGCGACTCCGATGCCCGTCGACGCCGCGCAGCAGCGCAGGGCGTTTCTCCCGAAAAAACAAAATAGGTTACGTGACACAGTTGTGCACAATCTTGGCCTGCTGTATTTAACTGTACGGTATGAATTCTTTGTCATGTCTTTGCGTATCCTACAGTAAATAAGATGTCTTATTTACTGTAGGAAACGCAAGAACATGGCAAAGAAGCCACACGGTAAAGATAAATACAAGAGACGAAGAAGGTACACAACTTAAAAACTGAGGGCGTATGGTTTTGCATGTGCTCACCTACGGGCTCGACGTCGGGCGAGTCGGTGACGCTCGTGTCGGAGCAGACGGCGGGGTACGGCTACGGGCTACAAGCCGAGGACGGGCTACAAGCTGAGGACGGTGCAAAGGGCCTCTCCCTGAAAAAAAACGAAATGTTGTCAAATTAAAAATTCGGCAGCACCTCCCCTGCACGGGGAGGTTTCTGAAACCCCATCCTGCAAAAAAACACGGCACGAAGGCCGACAACCACATACACAAGAGGCCGACCACGTACAAATGAGGTGAAACTATACAATCTTATCAATGAATCAGAACCTATCAATGCATTTTGTCACATACATTTTGCTAACTATGCTAACTATGCTTTCAAGCCAAATAGCCAAATAGCTACAACATACATTTTGGGAATTAAGACAATGTAACAATGGATAGACGATGGGGAGGGGGAAAGGGCACCTGGAAGAGGCACGCGGCAACCGTGACGGCGAGGAAGGGGATGACGCGCGGCGAGGAAGGGGACGACGCAAGGCGTGGACAGGACCTAACGGTGGGGCGTGGTGAAGCGGCGTGCGTAGGGGCCCTTCTTGGCCGGTCGGCGGGGCGGCGTCGACAGGTGGGCCACGACGTCGGGGTCGGGCGGCGGCAGCGGCGGGCGGGTCGGCTGGCGTCCGGTCGGCGGGGCGGCGTCCGGGTAGGTGGGCCTACACGGCGGCCGGGCGGCCGGGGCGGACTCCGGTCGGCGGCGGTGGCCGGCCGAGGGTGAGGCGGAGCGGGGCGGCCGGGCCTGCGAGGACGGCTGGGCCGGGGACAGCCGGCCGGGGCCGGGGCCGGGACGGCCGGCCGAGGCGCGGGCTGTCTCTTATACACATCTAGATGTGTATAAGAGACAGGAGTAGAACAGGTGTTAATAGGAAGTTAGAGTTGTGGAGGCATACGTTAGAGTCCAAAGGTTTCAGACTTAGCAGGACTAAGACCGAGTACATGATGTGCGATTTCAGTGGGACTAGATATAAAGATGGAGATGTCAGGCTTGATGGGCAAGTGATGGCCGAGAAAGATACCTTTAGGTATTTAGGATCGATGCTGCAAAAGGATGGTGACATTGATGAAGATGTTAGGCATAGAATTTCAGCCGGTTGGTTGAAATGGCGTCAACGACGCGCCATATCGGAACCCGGGTATGGTGTTAAATGAGCAAGGGCCGGGCCGTCTCCCCCGAGACGCGCCGTGTCGTGGTCTGGGCACGGTGGCAAGTGAGCAAGGACCGGGTCGTCATTTCCTTAGTGGCGCGCTACATCGGCGCCCGGGTGTAGTGAAAAATGAGCAAGGGTCTTTGCACTTCCCTCGACGGGTGCGAAGGGCAAGGAAGCTAGCCGAGCCAACTAGGTTTCGGGTGGGTAGTTGGAACGTAGGGTATCTAACGGGTAAGTTACGAGAGATAGCCGAGGTAGCAATTAGGAGGCGTGTAAATATTCTATGCGTTCAGGAGACTAAAAGAATGGCAGATGCAAGGGTCCATCTCCGCAGCCTGGTGAGTGGTGAGAGCGGGGAGAGGCCACCAAACCAGCCAGCGGCCAGGACCATCCCGGCGCGGTGGCGGGCGCCGGCCTTCAACCGAAGGCTGCGCGAGAATCTCGGGTCCACTGTCACTTTTGCTCCCGTGCATCAGAAAACATCATGCTCATCCACAGGTCAGGATCAAGCCTAGCGGCTTCCTAGCTTGGCCACGACTTTTTCGCTCCGCCTGTCGAACTGGAAACGATAGGACCATTACACGACTGTTCTGTTAGGATCCGGTGTCACTGTAAGGGAAAAGGAGTAACGCGCGCCGCACAAAACTAGCTGCGGGATCAGCCGCAGTTGCAGGCTTCAGCGTCTTGCTTGAGTGCTGGGACACAGGGGACGCCGGCGTCGTGGATGTCGGATGAGTAGTCGCCGGTGAAGTTCCACAGGATGGAGAGGGAGAAAACCCCCAAGGGCCTCGAGCTGGATGTGTAGCTGCCTTCGTACATGTTACCGCTTTTCACCACGACCACCATCTCGGATTTCTCCCTGAGGAGGAGATCGATGACGTGCTCCACGGTTGTTGAAGTAGGCACGCACAGCGGTGGTCCTCTTGACATCGAAAGCAGAGGAGCATCCAGCTGAAAGAAAAAAGGAGAATCAAGTTAGTCAGGAGCGCTGGAAATATCAATTATTATGATGTTTATTGTAGCCTGCTATGATGTTTTACAGTGGTAAGAATCATTCTATACGAATATTATGCACTTTTGCGCAAAAAATAAATATTATGCACTTCCACTCTTTTCTTAGAAAAAGATGCATTTGAGACCTTTTTAGTAGCACAAGTATTGATATCGCCCCTATGATTGACCATAATTACATGAACCATCATGTTAATAGTTATGTCATCTTGTTTTCTTTTTCCTTCATAGAAACAGAAAACTTGTCCAAAATCATTATAGGAAGGCCACTAAGAAACCAACGTGACAAAAAGGGAATCTCTAAACTCTCTGGTTTGTCAAATCATGGTCCCTGTCGCTAAAAACATAATATGATGCTATTACAATTCGTAACTTTTATCAGACTCACATAAAAGAGTGCCAACATCAATTAAATAAATATACAGCGAGATTGGAAGAAATTCGGAGCATCTCTGTTTCTCTTCTACTATAGCTTAATTGATTGATCGATATGCAGTCTCTATAATATTGGTATTGCTCCAAGAGATGTATCGATCAAAACCTGCCCTGATGGCAATCGTGTCGTGGAAATAAACGAACGAATTGAATGGGTCGATTACCCAAGGAAACAATAATATGCCGTCTTGTTTAAGGTGATCCAAAGGCTTCTGACCTTTTCTCGTTGACTTAGAACCATTCTCTAACACAAAATCAATTTGGTTTCAAAACATTTTGGTGTTTGGCTAAAAACATTGGTTTTGTGCAGGATATGCATGGCGACGAAAGAATTTATAAGCGTGAAAGGACGACGTATATGTAGCACGTGCTGGTCAAATAAGAGAGCGTGTTTCTCAAAAAAAAAAGAGAGCGTGTATACATACTGGCCAGAGTACGTGTACTATACATACTTCCATCCGTGGTAACTGGTAAGGTCTAAAATTTAAAGGCAGGAAAGGGCAAAAATTCTCTTGCTAGAGGACCACATATTGGTAAAACAAGAAGAGGTAACCAATTTCTCTCTACTTCTTTGGACGGGTCCATTCAGGTGTCACTTACGCCGTGTCCTTGCTTACTGTGCTATCGACACTGTTACATACGTGTACACTGATGGACATGATGTATGCTAGTTTGTCAGCGATCAGTAGAATTCAGTACTCTGCCTGAAAAATATTACTCCCTCCATCCCACGATATAAGCATTTGTTGACTTTTTCAGTTCACGTTTGACCATTCGTCTAATTCACAAAAATAATAAAAATATTATTTATTTTGTTATGACATGTTGTACGCGCAGCCTATGGCACCCTACACCTGCATTTGTACGTACAGACATACGTACAGCTGCCTCTGTATTTTAAGGTGGAGAATTTAATAAACAGCATCTGTTGGAGCCTGAGTGGCTAACAGGGTACCTGAAGCAGTGAAGCTCATTGAAAAATCATCAAGGTACTGAGAAGAAACAATTGAATTCTGTTTGGATGGCAACATGGAGATACCACTCGATCAGTCAGCGCGCAAACGAGGGTTATAATTTTGCATCAGTTGTTAATTGATTATCTTGAATTGTTCTTCTTCGATCCGTTATTGTTTACAGTATTTTTTGTGGTTTATTGCACATTGTTATCAACTACCATGCATATCCATTTTCCTAATCTTTGCCAGGTGCTTCAATAATAAGTATTGATATTTTTTTTGTAATGCTAGTAATGATTCAACTTTGCTAGTGTACTACTAGCTAGGCGACATCATCCAGAAAAAAAAACGGAGCGCGTGTACGTAGACTTTCTTGGGAGACATATTACATGTATACACACGTACGCTTTGTAGGGTGCTGGTCCAACCAGAAAATTAAGAGGCATAAACCTAAGCGTGGTCCCTAACATGTTTGTTTTGGACGGCTGGTAAGTTTGTACTGGAGACAAGACGGACATTAAGAATGCCCTACTAATTTAAAGGTACGGTGTGGTCTGCCCCCACAAACCTTTTCAGTGCAATCATGCCTGGAAATTTCGGTTAACTAGATCGATCAATGTTAATGCATGTGCCAGCCATGATGGTTCTTTTGATTTCGGGAGGACCATATATGGAGTTGCATCAACTAGATCTGGTACAAATTTGTTTAGCTCTCATATTTGCAGTCAAATAGTTTCCTTCATCAGGCTGATGATTTACCTGTCGTTTTAGATCAATGCACACACACAACATGGGCAGAGTTAATACTTGGTTCTGTTTGACATATAGCTTGTCTCTGCTAATTTCAAGGGAGCGTATCAATGGCCATGTCTCTCTCCGGCCTCGGCGCTACCGACTATCCAATGGAAAATGTTACCATCCACAAAAGAACAAAAATCAACCTCTTGAAATGACATCTATTTCAAAACGAAAGTGTTCTCACTCATGATGTAAGTACGTATAGCATATAAAAAAAATTGATTAAACTAGCATTTCATTTGGCAAAGGGTTGTCTTAAGTACACTAGCATGTCGCATCATTTCTTTTGCAATAGTTTTTAATAAGATAGTATGTTCTCACTTTATTTATCATAAGATGGACATGGGTATTATTATAATTCTCTTGTAGCAGAAATACTCCAAGCTAGCCCCCCCCCCCCCCCCCCCC
>OAMR01000113.1:262511-285272 GCA_900205405.1 Echinochloa crus-galli
GTGTACGTAGACTTTCTTGGGAGACATATTACATGTATACACACGCTTTGTAGGGTGCTGGTCCAACCAGAAAATTAAGAGGCATAAACCTAAGCGTGGTCCCTAACATGTTTGTTTTGGACGGCTGGTAAGTTTGTACTGGAGACAAGACGGACATTAAGAATGCCCTACTAATTTAAAGGTACGGTGTGGTCATGCCCCACAAACCTTTTCAGTGCAATCATGCCTGGAAATTTCGGTTAACTAGATCGATCAATGTTAATGCATGTGCCAGCCATGATGGTTCTTTTGATTTGGGAGGACCATATATGGAGCTGCATCAACTAGATCTCGTACAAACATGTTTAGCTCTCATATTTGCAGTCAAATAATAGTTTCCTTCATCAGGCTAATGATTTAACTGTCGGTTTAGATCAATGTACACATGACAAGAGCAGGGTTAATACTTGGTTCTGTTTGACATAGCTTGCCTCTGCTCATTTCAATGGCCATGTCTCTCCCAGGCCTCGGCGCTACCGACAGGTGTATCCAATGGAAAATGTTACCATCCACATAAAAAACCAAAAATCAACTTCCTGAAATGACATCTTTTTCAAAACGAAAGTGTTCTCACTCATGATGTATAGCATATAAAAAAATTGATTAAACTAGCATTTCATTAGGCAAAGGGTTGTCTTAAGTACTAGCAATGTCGCATCATTTCTTTTGCAATAGTTTTTAACAGAGTATGTTCTCACTTTATTTATCATAGAAGTAAGATGGACATGGGTATTATTAATTCTCTTGTAGCAGAAATCCTCCAAGAAGGCCCCCACAGCGGATGAGACCGTGCAGCTAGCAGCAGCCAAATGGTGTGGCATCTTCCAGAACCACACACAGAGAGCACCATCGAGATCCCGCCACGTGCGGGTGAGCCACGCGCACGGACGGCCAGAAATCATTGGGCAATGATGCCGCTGTGATTGGCGAGATAAAAGAAGTCAAAGCCTAGGGATTTGGAGTAAGAAAACGGAAATTTTACCAGTACTCTGACAATGCTTCTCGGACGCTGTAAAATTCATGGAGGGGAAGAAGAGAAGCAGCGACAGACAGCAGAGAAGATGGAGGAGAATGAAACGGGTGGGTGTGGTGTGGATTGCGGAATGGAAGCAAGATTCCCGGGGGGTGCCTCACGTGAGCGGGAGATGTCGTCACGTGATGACCCTGGCTTGGCGGAGTAAAATGTGACCACTACAGTACTAGGAGTAGGCACTGATGCTGACACTTGGTCAAGTGTCAATGTCAGGTTATTTAATCGGGTATTAATTGGTCAGCTGGCGATTAGCTTGTCTGGGTTAGTTAACACTAATTAGCAGCGAGCCCTATGGGGGCTAGGGTTAGTTTTATCCGACCAAGACATTCGCTTGCAGCCACATCAAGTGGAGCATTTGTTTTATTTAGCTGCACTCGTACGCAAAATATTCTCCTTGTTTGCTAGCAACAATGGCGGTGTTTAGTTCATGTGAAAAGAGAAAAAGTGAAGTGAAAATGTCACGTCGGATACTGTAGCACTTTTTGTTTGTTTGTGGTAAACATTGTCCTACCATGACCTAACTAGGCTTAAAAGATTCGTCTCGTCGTGTACATCAAAACCATACAACTAGTACTTAGTTTTTTTTATTTACCTACATTTAATGCTCCATGCATGAGGAGAGAGATTTGATGTGATAGGTGAATAGTGAAGTTTGGAGAGAGAATTTTTGAAAGTTTGGTGATGAGATGGGGAAATAAACAGGGCCAATGTCAAAAGGCACCCATAGAGTACTCCCGTGTGTACCACAGAGTGAATATGAAGAAAAGAGCACTTTTGGACGGTTTAAGCCCCCGTTTGGGGCCCTTTTTTTTCTTTTCTTTTCTTTGGCTGGATTTTGTAAAGCTCTTCTATTGTTAATTCTTGATGCATTCTTCTTCGCTTTTGGGATGGATGAGATTTGAACCACTCTAGGAAATATATAAAGAGCAGTAACAAAGGTTTTTTGAAGCTGAGTTTGGGTATTTAAAATGTTATGAGTGAATTTGTGTAAAAAACTCGTTTTTATAAAATTATACATACTGTTATATTTGCAAATATGTTACAATATAAAGGCACTGATCAAATTTGTTTTGCAGACCATGTCAATGTTCAAAACGTCACTAATTTGTGGCTGGAGGGGGCTATATATATATCTTTGAACAAAATAAACAATACTGTGAAGACTGCAACTACAAATAAAGCATAACAAATGTTTTTTTTGAAGCTGACACTTGGTCACATTCAGGAGAGGAGCATTCTACTGTTAATCTGACATTTTAAGGGCATCTATGCAATGTATGCAAGCGGATGTGTTTTGGCAGGGCAAACTAATTTGCAGCCCCCACAGACGGTTGCCTTGAGATGCATGCAAGAGACAGCAGCCTGCATATGACAGAGGAGAAGATTAAAACGGTAGGGAAGCTTCGAGGCAAGAGTAATCCCACAAGCAACGACCTCATCAGTTGCTTGGATCCTATGCCTTGCAAAGGCACGTGAGGTCAATGACAGCTTAATCATCCTGCTTCCAGGAACATTTTGGAGAATGGAATGCTCCGTAGATTCTGCACAATTCCCTTTGACTTCTCGTCTTCTCAATCTCTCTCTCTCTCTCTCTAGCTAGATCTCTCCCAGGCCATCTCTCTCTCTCTCTAAACATTCCTGAGGACCATGTGGGCCCCGGCTGGGAGAACATCCTAGCCCCAGGCACGGCTAGCTCAAGCCAAGCACACACAGTGAGAGTGAGTGAGTGAGTGAGTGAGTGGGGACCTATTCTGTTTTGTCCCTCTCGCTCTCGCTGAGAAACTTGACAAGCTGGGGCGGTTGCCATGCATGTGCGAGATGTACCCGCGAGAGGAATTAGCAGCTGGTACAGCGATTTGGGAGAGATTCCTTTTGCAATAGCGGCAAGGCAAAATCCCTCCTGCTGGTGACAATGACAACGATTACCAGGAGTGATATGCCCATGTTACTAGCTTTTCCCGTGACAGCGAGAGGGGTCTCTAACAGCTTTCCGATTAAGACCATCTTGCCGTTTTCAGAACTTGTCGAGGAAAGAGTAGAGAGAGGAAACCCGTGCCCTTGGTCATCGATGCAAAGTGGAGTATTCTATTTGACTAATGTAATGTTAGTTCTGGGAGGACCTCTTGAAAACTTTAGCTGAGCCTTCTGCCTCGCGAACCGATCATTCACCAACAATGACAGTATCCTCTACATGTAGTTCTCGATCAGTTCAACACTTCAACGTGGGTACGAGTACGACACTACCGGAAAACGGATCTTTGCCGTGCGAAAGACGCACGGCAAAGAGCTTGTTTGCCGTGCGTCGTTTAAAGGGCGCACGGCAAACAAAAAACACTCTTGAGTTTACCGTGCGCTTATTTTTTTTCACACGGCAAACATTTTTTTCTCACCGGCCGTTAGCAACCGTTAGCAGCTAAGGTTTTTTTTATCCTATTTGCCGTGCGCCTCCACTAAACGCACGGCAAAGATGTGTCTTTGCCGTGCGTTTTCTTTTTTGCGCACGGCAAAGAGCTTGTTTGCCGTGTGGTTTTTTCTGACACACGGCAAAGAGGTGTTTCAAAACATATTTTGAAGCCCTAAACGAATTCAAATGAAAATATTTTGAACTACAAAGTTGTATGACTCATCAAGATGAATAATTTTTGTTGTGGGCAATTTTTCATTTGACAATGTTAAAGTAAATTTGTTCGTAAATCTTACATGTCTAATTACCTCCGATGGGAAACACTCCAAATGAAACTTGTTGATCTCGAAACGTTATAAAACATTATAGTCGAAATGGTGGTACATGTATTTACAAAAGTTGGTGTTTGCATTTTCTAAATCATGGTCTCCTTTATATCTCCAATTCACGGTGGTCCCTCCCTAATCATACTTATATCAGGGACTTTTTTATATGTATGATTGTATATGAGAGGGTTAGTGGATGTAAAAGTTTGTAGTTCACAACTTTTTCATTTGAAACTGTTTAGACATTCAAAAATTGGTTATAAACGCATAGAGAAAACACAACTCGCCACGTCAGCGCCACGTCAGCGATCCATACACTCAAAACGGTGGCTTCCCATTGGTCCATTCATTATTTACCGTGTGATTTTTTACGACACACGGCAATTACATTTTTTTACCGTGTGTTACGATAAGACGCACGGCAAAGGAAACTATTTGCCGTGCGGCTGTGGAGCAACGCACGGCAATGTTTATGACCGCGGCCCCTCCCTCCTCCCTGGCCCCACCTCCCATGCGCCAACCTTATCTCCTCACTCCAATTTCTCCCCCTCCACCGCCCGCCCGCCCTTCTCTTTCTCCCTCGCGCCGCCTGCCCTCCTCGATCCCTCTCTCCCTCGCGCCGCTCGCCCTCCTCCTCTCTCCCTCAGCTCAGCCAGCGCCGCCGGCGCCCCATCCACTCGCGCTGCCCGCCCTCCTCTCTCTCTCCCCCCCGCCCCGCACGCCCTCGTCTCTCTCCCTCGGCCACCGCCACCACACCTTCCTCAGATCCACCAGCGCGAGGAGCCCGACGGCGGCGGCCCAGCTCGGGTGAGGAGGAGGAGGAGCCCCACGGCGGCGGCCCAGCTCGGTGCGAGGAGGAGCCCCACAACGGCGTCCTCGCTCGGGGCTCCGGCGGGCGCGGCCCGAGCTTGGGGCTCCCGGCGAGCGGCGTGCGCGGCGGGGTGCGGCGCGACGGACATGGCGGCGGCGGATGCGGCGGGCTGCAGTTTCTTTTTTTTTCTTTTTTTGATTTTGTTTGCCGTGCGTGACGCACGGCAAAGTCCGAAAGCCGGCGACGCACGGCAAAGCCCCCGTCAACTGCCGTCAACAGTGGGGCGCCGTTGTCCCCTTTATTTTGCCGTGCGCCTCACCCAGGTGCACGGCAAACAGCCTTTGCCGTGCGCGCGATATAAGCCGCACGACAAAGGCTTGTTTGCCGTGCAATGATATGCCGTGCTGCCTTTGCCGTGCGCATGGGCAAAATGCGCACGGCAAAGGCTTTGCCGTGCGCTTTTGGGGCTTTGCTGTGCGCAGCAGGCGCACGGTAAACTGCCTGGCTCCGGTAGTGCGAGCAGGTCGGGTCTGACCCAAGCCCAATCTGAAACGTAATTCCATTTAAATGTGCATCTATTATATTATTACAATAGAAGCAAAATTATCTTATTACAATAGAAGCAAAAGAGCCACCAGATTCGCCGAGAGGGCCTAGAAAATCCCACGTTAATCTAAAAAAGAGAAGAACATATGTCGTCGGATTTTATAAACATCTAACGGTCCATGTTATTCCGTTAATTCAAAAAAAGAAAAGAATATATACCGTCGGGGGATGGACGATCGCACGGCGTCTGCTAGGACTCCCGAGACGACTGCGAGGACTCCCGCAGCGACCTCGGACGGCAGCGCGGTGGCGGTGGAGGGCTCTCGCGGCGGGCTGCTGCGGCGGCGGCGGACGATCACGCGGCGACTGCGAGGACTCCCATGGCAGCCACGAATGGACGTGCGGCAGCCTCGGACGGCCGAACGATGACGGCGGTGGAGGTCTCCCGCGGCGGCCTCGGATGCGGCGGAGGGCTCCCGCGGCGGCTGCGCTAAAGGCCTTTGGCTATGCACAGAGCGGACGGACCCCGAACTCCGAAGTTGCGCGAGCGGCTCCTGCAGCAGCGACGGCGGCGGATGATTGCTTGACAACTGCGAGGACTGCCCCGCGGCAGCGGTGGGGGCTCCCACGGCGGCGACGATGGCGGAGGATCACGCGGCCACTGTGAGGACCCTTCAGCGATCACGGACAGCCTCACGACAGCCTTGGATGGCCGCACAACAACGGCGGTGGAGGTCTCCCGCGGCGACCTCGGACGGCCGCACGACGCCAGCGGAAGGCTCCCCTGGCGGCCGCGCTGAAGGCCTTTGGCTACACAGAGCGGATGGACCCCGAACTTCAAACGCGCGCGATCGGCTCCTACAGCTGCGACGACGGCGGACGATCGCGCGATGACTGCGAGGAGTCCAGCGACGGCCACGGACAGCCACGCGATGGCGATGGAGGGCTCTTGTGGCGGACGATCACGCGGCGACTGCGAGGATTCCCACGGCTGCCACGGACGGCCGGGCTGCGGCAGTGGAGGGCTCCGGCGGCGGCCTCGAACGGTGCACAACGGCGGCAGTGATGGTCTCCCACGGTGGCCTCGACGGCCGCACGACGACGGCGGAGGGCTCCCGCGGCGGTGCGCTGAAGGCCTTTGGCTGCACGCGGAGCGGACGGACCCGAAAGTCGAAGGCGCGCGAGCGGCTCCCGTGGCGGCAACGGCGGGCGGACGATCGCGTGCCCTCTGCGAGGACTCCCGCAGCGCCCACGGACGGTCGCGCGACGGCGGTGGAGGTCTCCCGCGGCGGCCTCGGACGGCCGCACGGCGGTGGCGAGGGGCTCCCGCGCGGAGGGGTGGCTGCGAAGTAATATATCTCACGCCGCGAGAGCCCTCCACCGCCACCGCGCTGCCGTCCGAGGTCGCTGCGGGAGTCCTCGCAGTCGTCTCGGGAGTCCTAGCAGACGCCGTGCGATCGTCCATCCCCGTCGCCGCCGCAGGAGCCGCTCGCGTGCCTTCAGAGAAGGCGTTTGTCCGTTGTGCGTGTAGCGAGAGACCTTCGAGGCTGAAGGCTGCCGGCCGAGGAGACTGGCACCTCTCGCCGCCGCCACCACCACTAGAGAAAGGGGGGAGAGATAATGGGAGAGAGATAGAGTGGTGGGGGGAGTGATGGCGCTAGTGAAAGAAAATGATAAAAAGAGATGGGAGGCTCATGTGTTGGTAGTTGGTATAGAATATAAGATATATAGAATAACGGGTGCACAAGAAATTGATATAGAGGGGAGAATCTCAATGACTCGACAAGAATATTTATTTCAGAGGATGATAATAGAGTACGGCGAGTGTGGACAAACTGAAGCCCTATATGCCCTACCACGTTGTTGGCGGTCGTTACAACCCAAATCCGACCACCAATACTCGGGAATAAATGAGAGACTATGCAACATTCCATGCACTTAGGTTTATTTCTAATAAAGTTCCACGAGTTTTGGTGAGTGTCATGTTTGCAGGTACAATATCACGAAACACGTGCTATAGGGGTCGAAAATGACAGAAACGGCCGAACGACATGTTCGGCCAGTTATCCCCCTTAGCCGTACAGGCCACCGGGAGCCGTCCACGCCACCGCCAACCGAACGAACGCATCAAATGACAGGTGGACGACTGCCGCCAACTCAACCCGGACCCGTGCCAGGTCATCCTGGGCCCACACATCACAAAGCCAAGTAGCAGAGGCAGCCCAGGAGGGGTCCAGAGGCATAGGCGGTGCTGGGGGGCAGGCCTGGGCCCCCAGGCCCGTTCGGCCGAACTAGGCGGTTCGGCCGAACCGCCCCCAGGCCCACGCACGAACAGCATACATAACCCCACTTTGCGTTTCATGCATCGTTGGGTGTCTATGACGGTATTCCCCCGGGCAGATTTGTGTCCTGTCAACACCCCCTGGCGCCCGAATTGCTAGGGGGTACCCCCCTGGTCCCTTGGCGGCTACTCCAGCCCCAACCGTCCTATGCAACTATAAATAGGACCCCATACCCCCTCTTGTAACACACACCAAGCCAAGGAGCTCATTTCCACTTTCATTCTAGTAGAGTTAGGATAGTTTAGTTGGGAGTTAGAGTTGAGTCGAGCTTTGCCTCGGAGGTTCCGGAGTCGTCTTCAGAAGCTCTGGTATAAGCTCTTGTATCTTTTACCTTTTCCTTTTGCAAGACTTTGAGTTATCAATATAGTTATCTTTATCACTTTGCCTTTGTCATTTATATCTTGCTTCTACTTTATCCTAGTTGCAAATATATCTTGTTTAGACTATAGTCAGTTATAGTTCTAGTGCTTGTAGTCTTGTTTAAGTCTTTGTCTTGGCTGGTTCTTCGATCTTGCTTGATACTGGAGGTGAATTGTCACCAAGAGTATTGACAAGGTTGCTTGCTCTTGCTAGCAGAGTAAGTAGTCGTTGCCTAGTGTAGGAGTGGTTCCTAGACTAGTCGGTGGCCTTAGTTTATTCCCGTCGCAACGGAGGTGGTAGCCGGGAGGTGGTGACAGCCCTTTCGGTCTTCGTAGCCCATCACGTTAGTTCCGGTCCGTAGGATTTCCTAGTTGGGAAATAGTGGCACCCCTTCTCATCCCTTTCTGTGTGTTCACCGGTTCCCTTGTCCCGAAGCTAAGACATTAGAGTTATCCCAGATCTCCTAGTGCTGGCTCTGTAGCCGCTGTATCTCTAAGCTAGAGTGACATAGGTAGATAAAGAATCCAGGAGTCCTCTATCTCTTCTCGTTGTCCTCCCAGCTATCTATCTCTTCTCTCCCTTACCTGAGTATCCCTTGAGCTGTGTGTCCGGTATATCCACTCCTATCCAATACCGTTTATCCCCCGTCTTGTTTAGTCGTGTACCCTTCTCTGATAGTCTCGAATATCTGTTCACTAGTAATCTTGCCAAAGCTTCCCTGCGGAAATATAAATTACGATACCTCGGGATACTCCCAGGTGAAGTGCTACAGCGGTGATTCTGTGCGCTTGCAGAATATTTCTATATTTTACTAAGCCATAAGGAAAACCACTGAAACACTCCTTACCCCAGTACCAGGATTCTCAATTCTGATATTGGATCGTAAGAAGTGCCAACAAGCATTTCTGGCGCCGTTGCCGGGGAAGTCTTTGGCTAGATTACTTTTGAACTTTTATCTCGAGCTATCTTAGTTGAGTACCGCTACTCAAGCGGGTTTACCCTTGCTTTGTTCGTTGGTCTTTGTGGAATAGAGCAATGCATGACTGGTTTCCAACTACCGTCAAACTTCCAAGAAAATCCGGAGTCACTTGTGAGGAAAGTACGACCCCGTGTTGTACCTCCTCAGAAGCAACCCCTTCCGACGAACCCAGTCCTTCCCATCGTTGACCAGGCTACACCGAGGATGGCCAGCAAGACGATCCGTGAGTTCTCTCAAGCGAGAACATGCGTACCGGACCAGCTCCGCCCGTCGGAGTTGGTAGTTTCGAGCTGAAGCCAGCCCTCATCAACATGGTACAGGCTAGCCCATTCTGCGGCAAGCCACACGAAGATGCCAATGCTCATCTCCAGCATTTCATGGTGATTTGCAACACCTTCACCATCCGCGGAGTAAGTATCGATGCCATTCGCCTTCGTTTATTCCCATTCTCATTATTAGGCAAGGCAAAACAATGGTTTTATGCTAACCGCGAAGCAATAGACACCTGGGATAAATGCACTAGCGCTTTCTTGCTAAAATTCTTTCCGGTCAAAGTTCCATGTACTTAGGTTTTATTTCTAAGTTAAAAGATGAAACAGTCCCGGAGGCATAGGATCGCCTGCAGGACTATATTTCTGCTTGTCCTCACCATGGTATGCAGAGTTGGTTCATACTCCAAACTTTCTATCACGGGCTGAGAAATTCTGCCCGTGAATACCTGGATGCTGCTGCTGGAGGCTCGTTCTTCTCTCTTGAGGAGAGTCGTGCGAAGGCCCTCATAGAGAAGATGGTCGAGAACCAAGGTTGGTCCGACGACCGGACTCAACCAAAGACCCGAGGAGTTCACCAAGTTGAAGCTCTGGACATGCTCGCTGCCAAGATGGACCTCCTGATGAAGAAACTGGAGGCCCCTGCTCAAGAAACGGTGCAAGCCATGGACGCTCGCATGACCTGCGAAGTCTGTGGCAACACTGGCCATTCGGGGAATGACTGCCCCGAAACGCGAGAAGATGCCCACTACGTCAACAACTCCAACAACAACGGGTACCGACCGAACAACTACGGCAACCAAGGCTGGAATCCGCGCCCAAACCTCCCTTTTGAGAGGCCTCAACAAGGTAACAATTTCAATTCCAGCAATTTCAATAATCAGCCGTCTCTTAGAGATCTTGTGTTTGGCCAGATGAAAATAACTGAAAACATCAATAAAAAGCTTGCTGCTAATGATAAAACACTGGAAAGCATAGACTCTAGGATGGAATCATTTTCTTCTGCTATGAAAAGTCAACTGAGCTTTAATAAAATGATAGAAACTCAAGTCGCTCAGTTAGCTGCTGCTGTTCCTGTCACTGAATCGGGGAAGATTCCGGGGCAACCCGAACCTTCCATCGAGACAGTGAAAGCCGTCACTACAAGGCATGGTAAGATGCCTCGTAGTGTCTTCCGAACTAACCACGCAGGGAAGGTCGCACGCATCCAAGTGCTGACACCAAGATGGACCTACCTGCCGAGAGCTGCAAAAAGGGCGATCATCAAGACCTCTCCGGATAGGAAGGAAGATCCCGGAGTGCCCATCATTCAGTGCACGATCTGGAATCATCGCATCAATGATGCACTTTGTGATCTGGGGGCAAGCGTCAACATCATGTCTAAGGTATTATTTAAGAAATTACGCTACCCTACTTTGTCACCTACTACTGCCCAGGTACAGCTTGCGGACTCAACCATCCGCTACCCCGAGGGGGTGATCGAGAATGTACCGGTCCGGATCTGGGGACGATATGTCCCTGTGGACTTTGTTGTCCTCGACACGGGGAACGAGCATTCGTTTCCCCTTGTGTTGGGCCGACCATTCTTGAACACCACCCGGGCTAGGATCGATATGGATGCGAGAGAAATCTCGTTCCGTATCGACGGAAGGTTGACTTACTTCAAGTTTCAACCCCGGGAAGAGAAGAAGACAGAGCCACTCACACCGGAGCAGAGGAGCGCCGAGTGTTTCCTTAAGGCTCTCATTAATGGAGAGCTGGAAATACTCGGTGGTGAGCAGCTCAAGTGGAACGAACCGACAAAACCGACAAGTGCAGAAGAAATGGATTTCCTCGTAAAGAAATACGAGGAAGAACAAGCCCTCTGGCGGGCCGACGGAACAAGTAAGCGCGGAAGTAATGGACCGCCTCGTGAAGAAATACGAGGAAGAGCAAGCCCTCTGGAATTCTCCAGAGACGCCGATCCCATTCAAAAATAAAACAAAGTTCCTCATTGGTCATAATACCTACCAGAGCCATATGATAGGATTAGTTTCAAAACTTTCTACCATATGCTGCTTGTCATCTTAGTGAGTTTTGTCAAATTGTTGTGACCTTAGTGAGGAATCTTTCATGCTTCTAAGATTGAGATTCACATACACTTCACCTCTCACTTGCAATTCCTACTTTGGGAGTTAGCAAAAATCATACCACCATCCATTACATAAAATAAAGTTTCATGTTCTTTGATTCCCTCTCTCAAAATCTGTGAAGTAGAGGCATGGGCTATGCAAAAGAAAAAGAAAAGCATGCCAAGTGGCATGGAAAAAATATGAGAAAAAGAAAAGCATGTCAAAAGACATGACAAAAATATGATCAAAAGAAAAGCATGCCAAAAAGGCATGGCAAAAATATGAATAAAAGATAGCCCATGCTCTCGAAAAATAAATCAAGGAGAGGAAGAATCAATCCATGAAATTCCGCCAAAATTCCACTCCACATATTCCACTCCATAAATTCCACACACTTGCACTTCTCGATCTAGAGTGTGATTTGATTTTCCTAAGATCCAGTCTTTGACTTAGCAAAATATAAGATGCTTGTATGCCTTCATCCTTTGTCCCTGAACCACACAAAAGCCAAATTAGATGTTAGGATGAAAAGAAGGCAAAGCCTTTGGTGAGGATTCAAATACACTTGAGCGATTGAGTGAACCAATGAGGAACTACTTATCTTTCACAAAAGGGTGAAAACTCCGATATAGGATCCTGAGAAGAGTAGGGTGGAATAAAACTAAGTTAATCTGTTCATTCCTTCAACCACCCAAGATAAGGAGATTGCTATAAGCACCATAGGTAAAATGGTTGTCGGTGCCGAGATTGGCCGACCAACCTCAGCGCCTAACAGAATGCGCTGTGTCCCGTCCCTCACCGGTTGATGCAAGAGCTAGCACAATGACGCAACGGGTTTATCCTGGTTCCGGCCTTGAGGCCGTACGTCCAGCAAGGCGTGCTCTTGGCACTATACTATCTTGCACCGGGGTGCTCGTAGTGGGGGCTACAAGCTTAGCGGGAAAGGAGGAGAAGCCTCCAAGTCCCTAGGCGAACGGGTGATTGAGGCGGAGTGCCAATATCGTGGCGAGAGTGTGTGTTCTATCGGTGTACCTTGTCTCTCGTCGTCGTCGTCCAGTGTCCGTGCCTCCCCCTTGGCCGGCGCCTTCTTCCCCCTTTTATAGTCCAAGGAGGGAGGAAAGCGGCCCTGAGGGGGTACAAGTACGAGCACAGTACGTGCTACAGAGGGGGGTGTACTAGGAGAGCGTGGCGCTGGTCGTGCCATCGTCCTTGGTTCTGATCGGTGATTATGGCGAGCTCCGGCCTCTTCGGTCGTCGTGGCCGTCCTGGGTCTTGTCCTGGAGCGGCTTCAAGGGGTGGCAGGCGCTCCAGGCCGGTCTTGGTCGTCGGTCGTACGCCTGCTCGAGGGTCTCCCATGCTCACCCAGTTAGGGGAGGACGGGAGTTGGCGGCACAGTGGCGGGATGACGGCCTCTGCTGGCCACAGTGCACGGCATGCTCGCCCCGTCGGGGGAACGGCAGAGAGTTGGTGGATGTGACCCGGCGTACGTCGTCGCAGGGCCGCGCAGGGCTGGGCTCAGCGCTCCCCATTGGCTCGTACTCCCGCTCGAGGGTCTCCCCTGCCCGTTCGAGGGCTGCGCTGTATGGGGGGAGGACGAGAGTAGGCAGAATAGTGGCGGTGAATGACCGTCGTACGTCTGCACAGGGCTTGCCTCGCCCGCTCAATGGCTGGGGCGGGCGGTCCTGTGGCCGGAGTCAGCGGGAGTGACAGGGCGTGGCGGACCTGACCGGGGTTCGCCCCTGGTTGCTGTCCGTACGCCATTCGAGGGTGCCCATCTGCCCGCTTGAGGGCTTCTCACGGGAGCAGTTGGCACAGTGCGACGGAGTGACCCGTGCCTGCCCGCATAGTGGGGAAGCGTCAGTACAGCACGGGGGCAGGTTGTACAGTGGACCTGACCGTGTCAGCGACGTGGTGCAGGGCGGAGTCCCGTCCCCGTCTTTTGACTTTGGCGTTTGGTAGGTCGCGACATTAACTGCTTTTGCCAGGCGGTGCGGCGGGGTGTTGCCACGGCGGAAAGAGGGGTGGCCTCGAGCGGGACGGAACGATCCGCCCGCTCGAGGAGGCTCGCGGACCTCGAGCGAGGCGGAAACGGAGCCGCGCCCACTCGAGGGGGTCGAGGACCCTCGAGCGAGGCGGAGACGTCGTTTGCTCTTTGGGCCTTGCGGTGAATCAAGCCGGGTCAGATAAGGAGATTGCTCTTGGGATGTCCCCGACAATGGTGAATTAATACCTTGCTAGTGATTCAAGTATTTGTTTGAGTACTAGTTGTTTATAAAGTTACCTGCAAGAGAAATGACATTGTAGCAACTCCTGATCCACCGAGACTAAGTTCTGTCTCTTATACACATCTAGATGTGTATAAGAGACAGCCCCAGGTCAAGGCGCACGGCAAACAAGCCCTTTGTCGTGCGCCCGTGGTCAAGGCGCACGGGTTATATGCAACATTCCATGTACTTAGGTTTTATTTCTAATAAAGTTCCACGAGTTTTGGTGAGTGTCACTTGTGCAGGTACAACTACGACAAATACGCGCTATTGGGGCCGAAAATGACCGAATCGGCCGAACGACTCCGTTCGGCCGGTTACCCCTCCTTAGCCGTACAAGCCACCGGGAGTCATCCACGTCAACGCTGACCAAGAAAACACATCACACGCCACGTGGACGATCGCCAACTCAACCCGGACCCGTGCCACATCATCCTGGGCCCACACATCACGAAGCCAAGCAGCAGAGGCAGCCCAGGAGGGGTCCAGAGGCATAGGCGGTGCTGGGGGGCAGGCCTGGGCCCCCAGGCCCGTTCGGCCGAACTAGGCGGTTCCGCCGAACCGCCCCTAGGCTCCCAACCGCCTCCAGGGAGAGGATCCTGGCCCTTGGTGGCCATGTCGGTGGATCGGGCGTTCGGCCGAACGCCAGGGTTCGGCCGAACCGACCCCCTCGGCTGAAACGGCCGGCCACCGCCTCTGCCCTCTCCCTTGACGGTTACTCTACCTCAACCGCCATGGGACCATTGGACAGTCCCAGCCCTCATTCAACACACACCACAAGCCAAGAGCTCCATTTCCACTTTTCTCTTTAGTAGAGTTAGGATAGTTTAGTTGGGAGTTAGAGTCGAGTCGAGCTGTGCCTCGGAGGTTCCGGAGTCGTCTTCAGAAGCTCTGGTATTAGCTCTTGTATCTTTTACTTTATCTTTTGTTGACATTTGAGTTATCAATATAGTTATCTACTTTGATCTACTTCTATCTTATATAGTTGCATCTACTTTAATCTAGTTGCTTCTATATTGTGTTTAGACTATAGATGGTTCTAGTTCATAGTGCTTCTAGTTCTTGCTTAAGTCTCTGTCTCTATTGGTTCTTCGTTCTTGCTTAGTACTTGAGGTGAATTGTCACCAAGTGTAGTAACGAGGGTGCTTGCTTCTGCTAGCGAAGTGAGTAGTTATTGATCTGTGTAGGAGTGGTTCCTAGACTTGTCAGTAGCCTTAGTTTCTGCCCGTCGCAACGGAGGTGGTAGCCGGGAGGTGGTGACAACCCTTCTTCCGGTCGTTGTAGTCCATCATGTTAGTTCCGGTGTCCTAGGACCCAAGGTTCAGGGTAGTTGGCACCCCTTCTCATCCCTTTCTGTGTGTCGGAGGCTCTATAGTCCCCAAGAAAGACAGTAGACTTATTCCGGACCTTTTAGTGCTGGCTCTTTAGCCGCTGTATCTCTAACCACTTGACTTAAGTAGACGAAGTCACAGGAATCCTTTATCTCTTCTCCTTGTCCTCCCAACTATCTTTACCTTCTCTCATCTATCCGAGTATGGTGATATGGGCATGGAACATTCAAGATTTTGTCCAAGTCAGGAGCAGATTTCTTCCGCGTAGAACGCTCAACTGCCGCGACTGTCTCGAATATCTGTTCACTAGTAGTCTTGCCAAAGCTTCCCTGCGGAAATATAAATTACGATACCTCGGGATACTCCCAGGTGAAGTGCTACAGCGGTGATTCTGTGCGCTTGCAGAATATTTCTATATTTACTAAGCCATAAGGAAAACCATTGAACACTCCTTGCATCCAGTACCGGGATTCTCTAATTCTGATATTGGATCGTAAGAAGTGCCAACACACGTTTCGCTATATAAGAGACAACGTTCAACAATGAGTGGAGGACAACACGTCGATCTGCACGTGTACCTGATGAGAGGTGCTCGGACTTAGGGCGTTCAACAAGGTTGTGAGCACAGAAGGAGAGAACAATTCTTCCTGTCTGAAGTAAGCGAATCGTTGCCAGGATTGAGCACCATGGCCACACTCGGCACTCAGTGTCTTTGCTAACGCAAGTAGAAGATCATCAAATTATTTGCCCACACTCAAACCCGTTTGATGGTCTTCGTTAACGAGTTAGTGTAAGAAGGATGAGATTCAGGAAAAACAAAGTGCAGAAACTCAGGTATCGTACAACTTTGATGATAGACGCGCTTGCCATGCACATATGTTGACATGAAAGTTAAGTAACAACAGGCTAGGCAAAGAAATGCTTCTCTTAATGTCTGATATAGTCATGCAACTGTAAACTATTGTCGATCATTCACTAGATCGGCCATCAACCATGTCTATATATTACTCCATCTTTTACCGAAGGAGGAGAAAGGCAAAAGATTAATCCATAACTGTGATAGGCACCCATTGGTTACTACAACCTATGTTCTTATTGCATAACTAGCAAAATAGCATTATTTTCTCATAACATTTTCTCGGATAATATTTTCCTGGTGTGATTAATTACCCTCTTTATTTAATTTTCTCCGTCCTTAAGCTTTCCTTTATGCTATGGCATTCTGATCATTTATTTGTATAGCAAGCTAGGATACCAATCATACCGCTGATTTGTGGAGGGAGTCGATCCAAATAGCATTATGTTTTGTGGAAGATTTCTACTTTAATCCAATCATACCATGTTACGCTATTGCAAATTCATCAAGGTAGTTTGCATATCCGTTGAGGAAGGAAGTATCTCATGTCAGCAAGTAACATTTTGTATATGTAAAGTTATATGAATTACTTTATTCACTTACCCACGATCACTACCACAATGTTAGATCACACAATCCATTATCTTAGAGCAACTTCATCAGACCAAACAAGCCCCTATCTAAAGTTTAGAGGATCAAAAAAAGTTGTACTCCAACAAACCCAACAAACATTTGTCCCAAGTTTAGAGGGTCCAAAAAAAGTGCCCTCCAGCAGACCCAACAAGCCCCTATCCCGAGTTTAGAGGGTACAGAAAAAAGTTAAACTCCAGCAGGCCTCTACTTGACCCCCCTATGGGAGGCTTTCAGGTCTATAGAAAGCCCTATATTTATGAGGGCTATTGCCAGGGGCGGAGGCAGGACCCGTGCTGGGCGTGCTGCAGCACGGGTCCACCCAACATATCTCAAGCTAATATATGCAATTTATTAGTTAAAATTATCATAATTAGACTCTAATTAACCAGCTTAATATCTTCCATGGTCTTCAGCCCGGGATGCAAGCCATTTTTGGCTCCGCCACTGGCTATTGCAAGAGTTGTAGCATTTTTGTGGCCCTTAAAAAATAAAGGCAGCCTTCATTTAGTATTTGGAGAGTCTGGTTTTTTCTACCGAAGTTAGCAGTGGATCCCTACCTATTTTTAAGATTTTTAATATTTGGAGAGTCTGTTTTGAGAGGTATTGGTGAAGTTAATTTTAATTTTAATAATATAATCTTATTACAATATTAATTAAAATAAAAATAATGCACACTATTTTTTTGGTAAGATCTAACAATCTATATTAACCCTTAAAATTCCATTGGTTAGAGTAAATAAATAGTTAAATTCTAAATTAAATAAATAAGAAAATTATAAGTTGATCAAAGAATTAATGTCAAATATTGTTTCATATCATGTGGCACATACATGATGATAAAAAAATGATACGTTAGTTTGGGCAGACTTGACAAACCGTATTGACAATATAACAACGGATAAAATTGTATTTAAGTTAAAAAAACTAAAAAATTAGTGTAAAAAACTAGCTACCCGCGTAAATTTACGCGGGCCAACTTACTAGTTAGAAAAAACTCGAACAGCCCAACACTCCATATCCCACCCAAAGTAACAAACATCTTTTTCATCCAAGTGGTGGGTTCTCTTTCTTTTGGGGACTCAGTGCATCCAAGTGGATCTATAGAATTATAGGGCCAGGTATGGATGACCAATTTTGCGGTTTAACTCTAACACAATTTTCAAAACTTGACTTTAATTAAAACATAACAAAGTACATCCAAATGCAATTCAATTAATCCCATTTTAACAGTACAATGTTTATACTATGTGAGGCTAATTGTTATTTAGAAAATGTCTCTAGCCAATTATTATCTTGCCGGATTTCCTTGGACCATTTAGTTTATACGAGGTTTGAGTCTGTATATGTGTCTTTTAAAAAAAACAGAAGAAGCAAGTCTTTAGACATTACTACCTCACCACCGGTCTAAAAAGATGCAACTCTAGTATAGAGTTCAGTCAAATCCTCATAATTTTGACCAAACTTATAATAGAAAATACTAGCATTTATCTTCTTACTATGTATCATCAGATTCATCTTGTAATATAGTTTAATTTCGTAGGATACCTATTTGAAATCATAGATGCTGGTACTATTTTTTATAAATCTAGTCAAAGTTAAGATACTTCAACTTTGACCAAACCTAGAGTTGTTTTTTTGGACGAAGGGAGTATTTGCATTGTCATGTAGTAATTTATACTATAGCCTTCCTTTAATTTACCCTCCAACTCCGCCACTGATTAAAATTGGTCTACTTAATCAATATCATAAGCATTTGGTAAGTGTCATATAGGATTTATTTTGCTGAAAATCCAGCACGTACTATAGAACTACTCCCTCCAGTTTGGTAAAAGAAGTCATTTTGGACAAGGTTTGAGTCAAATATTGGGAATATAAATCATGAATAACATTTAAATCGTTGAGTTTGGAAATGTGAAAATTATATAAATAGATTGGTCTTGAAAATTACTTTCATAAAAATATACATATTTAATTTTTCAAGAAATATTTTTATATAAAAGAGAAGTCAAAGTTGTGCTTTGGTGATCGTGTCGCTGTCCTAAACGACTTTCTTTACCAACCGGAGGGAGTATATACGTGTTCATGTTTTCGGACTACTCCAACAGACACAGATATATAGAACAATTAATTGTCTTAGTGGCATATAAGAAACAACAATATATGATACTACTACAATACATTGTAAGGGTTGTTTCTATAGGCGCCAGATTAATTCTCTACTAGTGACAAGGCAGTCCTGGCTGAAGTACAAAGCACAAGGTTTAGGCTTAGAATCTGCTCCAAACATTGATAGCAAGTTTACACACTCCTAACCCTTTGTGCTTAACCCAATAGTTGTAAAATTAATAATTGTTCAATGGTTGTATATATCGCTTCATAGGCAATAAACTCCCGCAACAACAATGCTGGCTCGATTAATTGTCAACATTCCTCCATACATTCCCAACCAATGAAGTAATGAACTGAGGTGGATCATATGCACATGTTCTCTTTTCTTAAATAAAAATAAATTCTAGCTTGTTGGCATAAGCATGTGGGCAAAGTGCAAGAGTGATCAGAGGACTGATGAGGAGACCAGTGACAAGTGACCACACACCCATAATCCATTTAAAAAGAAGAGGGCCGGCCATACAGTATAAAGGCAGTGTACAGGGGTGGGGTGAAGGGGGAAAAAACGGATGAACAGTGGGCGGCTTCAATGGCGCTGGATTGATCCAACCATCGTCAGGCCGCTCGCCGGTGGCAGTCGCCCGTCACTTAACTCCTCCTTCTCCGATCCCCAGCATATCATACTGTATCATGCAGAGTGCAATGGCAATGCGACGATATGATGCGATGCGATTCCAAAATTATTTATGGGGGATGGCCGGATCGATCCATGGCATTCATTCACTCAACCATTCACTTTGCTTCTGGTCCATGATGCATACATATCTCCATGCATGCGTGCCTGCTGCGTGCTGATGCACTGATGCGCACACACACACACACGGACACGATGGAGCCCTAGCTGGGCAGGCTAGGCCCGGGTAGCACGTACGTACGAACGCTGGCTCCGCTCGGTTCAGACAAACTGTTACGTTGCGCATGCTGGTCTCTAGCCACCACGTGGTCGTGGCCGGATTCAATGCCCAGCAACAGCCATGGCCATGCATCACTCAATGCTAGTGGCAGCAGCTCCCTGCCTGCCTGCCTGACTGCTTCGTCATTACATGCACACAAGAACCGGTGGATGGATGTCGATCATCTATGGTGCATTGGTGCAGCGTCGCGCTCTCGCTGCTGCATGCATGCACACGCATGCTGCAATGGCACACTGTCGGTGTGTTCCTTCATTTTTCTTTCCCATTTAAAAAATGGCACAGTGTGTGTTTCTTTAAATTTGTACTAGTTAGTACGTAGACATGCAAGGCCCCATGCGCAACGCAAGAATTCGGATGATAATTAATGTTTGTATATATTATTATTATTATTAGTTTCGTGCTCTATCTCATCACCGCAAGATCTACCAACCCATCGAGCAAAAGCCAATCGCCTGATGTTCTTTTTACAGTTTTACCGATGGAGAGGCCTTGCATTGCATAACATATATGCTGGCTGCTGCCTTGGTGTGCACTCCTCGCGTTCGTACGTAACGTACCTCCCCATGTACAGTGGCACCCACAGTAGCTACAAGTCCCATCCTCCGCAAACGCTCCATGCACCTCTCTCGGGAACAAAACGCGCAGCAATTTTGAGGTCAAGGGATCCATCGACACATTTATCTCATCCGGCCGGCTCTTGTTCGATTTAGGAGGTGTTTGTATCCATGGTGCTAAAGTTTAGCACATCGCTTTTAGCTAAACTTTAGCACTAGAGTACCCAAACACCCTTGCTAATGAATTGCTAAAAGGGCTTTGTTAAACTTTAGCACTCAAAACCTTTAGCACATGAAAGAGGTGCTAAAACTTTGCTAAAATGCGCTAAAGTTCATTTTTTTCCACTAGTACCCACGTTCTCTCTCCTCATCCAAGTGGGGAGGAGGGGACCATGCATGGGTAAATCTGACTTTTGATAAATTTTAGCAATTTATAAGTACAGGTAACCAAACACCTTCTTACTAAACTTTAGTAAGCTAAATTTTAGTTTGCTAAACTTTAGCAAGTGCTAAACTTTAGTAACAGGGATCCAAACATGCCCTTAATACGGGCCGGCCCGCGCAGCGCACGAATACACATGCATGCATATGCATGCGCTCTCGCTGTCTAGGGCATATGTAGCTGCATGCTGTAATAGCGCCGATTCTGATCTGAGTCTGAGGTCTCAATTCTCAAAGAGCGACACATGTGGCTATTCATTCCCTCTCTCGTCGCAGTCGCGCGCCTTGGAAACTTGCGACGCGGTTGGCCGCGCATTCAATGCCCCCCGGCCGCCTGTATCACAACATTTACTACAATCTCCTGTGGAATCTTGCACGCTTGTAGAGATGGAGAGGCGACGAGGGAGTTAAAAATCCCTCGGCAACAACGACGCCAGAAAACGATTTGTGTAAGCAGTGGCGGACACAAATCATTTTGACGCATAGGGCCACTTGCCAGAGCGACTAGACTATCAAAACCCTCTCACATGACAATATAACGGTAATACGATACGATAGCGCAGAAAGGCAACTAAAACCATGATTTTGAGTATATCTCAATTTAAAGTTGAAGCATACAATAAAAACTGCACCTCTTCAGACTTCAGGCTTTTCAGACTTCAGCAGCAGCCAGGCGAGCGGCGACCGCGGTGTAGGTGCGGCGGGCCGGGCGGCCGGTAGCGCAGGTGCGCAGCGGCGCAGCGCAGCAGGGGCGTAGCCTGGCCGCGCAGGCACTCGACGAGCGGCGCCGCGACGGCACGGGTGCGCAGCCAGGCTGTCAGGACTGCGGGCTAGTGCGGGAGTGCGGCGGAGGGCGGGGGCGCGCCGGCGCTAGCCGCTAGGGTTTGGCGGCGGCATGCGAGCTCGGGACGGGAGTCGCGACTCGGCAGGCCGCGAGGGAGTTAGGAGAGAATGAGAGATGGCGTTGGCCACTGGGCTGCTGGCTGTTGGGCCGAGTCAATTTGGGTCGAAGAGTAGGGCCAATTTAGATAAAACATAGCTGGGTCACGGAAAATTGAAGATGCTATGAAGGATGTTTTGGGCCACGCCTAGGGCCATGGCCCTGGTGGCCTTCGGCCGTTTATCCCCCTTAGCCGTACAAGTCACCGGGAGTCGTCCACGTCAACAATGACCAAGCAACCACATCACATGCCACGTGGACGACCGCCATCTCATTCCAGAGCACTGCCACGTCAACTTGGGCCCACACATCACGAAGACAATCAACAGAAGGCAGCCCAAGGGAGGTCTAGCAGCAGAGGCGGTGCAGGGGGGTCGGCCCGGGCCTCCAGGCCCGTTCGGCCGAACAGGCCCGTTCGGCCGAACTGCCCCCACTGCACCACCGACCCCAGGGAGCAAGGCTCGGCTCTTGGATGCAAAGGCGGCAGGATGGATGGTTCAGCCGAACTGTCGTTCCTCGCCCGAAGTCCCAGGGGGTACCCCCCTGGCTCCCTTGGTCGTTACTCCTCCAAACTGCCATGGACTCCTATATAAACAGTGTCATTTCACTTGTAAAACACACACCAAGCCAAGGAGCTCATTTCCACTTTCATTCTAGTAGAGTTAGGATAGTTTAGTTGGAAGTTAGGGTTGAGTCGAGCTTGCCTTGGAGGTTTCGGAGTCGTCTTCAGAAGCTCTGGTAATAGCTCTTGTATCTTTTTACTTTTCCTTTTGTAAGACTTTGAGTTATCAATATAGTTATCTTTATCTTCTTGCCTTTGTCATTTATATCTTGCTTCTACTTTATTCTAGTGGTAACTATATCTTGTTTAGACCATAGTCAGTTATAGTTCTAGTGCTTGTAATCTTGTTTAAGTCTTTGTCTTGGCTGGTTCTTCGATCTTGCTTGATACTGGAGGTGAATTGTCACCGAGAGTATTGACAAGGTTGCTTGCTCTCGCTAGCAGAGTAAGTAGTTGTTGACTAGTGTAGAAGTGGTTCCTAGACTAGCCAGTGTGTCACACCCCAAAATTTCCGAATTTTGGGTTGTGAATTTCAACATAATTAAAATAATATTTTTCTCAATTTTCTAAAATTTTCCAAGATTTATGAAGTTTTACAGGGAATTTAGTGAAGGAAAAATTTATTTTTCTAAATTAAATCAATATAGGTTTAAATTTCGAGTGTGTTGCATTCATGCTGCTGCATTTATTTTTGTATTGCTTGTGATTCAAACAAGAATTTAAATATATTTAAATTCAAATTTGAATCACTTGGTTTGGAACTCTAGAAAAGTTGTTAGGACCGAGGTTCGATTTGCTCCCTGAACTCTTCTTCTGGTTCGATTCTGCCCCTCCTCTCTCTTCTCTGGTCCGGCCCGGCAACTCGCGCGGCCCGCGA
>OAMR01000113.1:292039-311609 GCA_900205405.1 Echinochloa crus-galli
TTCGGCCGGTTACCCCCCCTTAGCCATACAAGCTGCCGGGAGCCGTCCACATCACCGATGACCAAGCGGACACAACGTACGACACGTGGACGACCGCCAACTCATTCCGGACCCACGCCACGTCATCCTGGGCCCACACAACATGTTCCACATCAGCAGAAGGCGGCCCAGGACAGCCAGGACACAGAGGCGGTGCTGGGGAGGGCTGGCCTTGGGCCAGGCCCGTTCGGCCGAACCGACCCCAGGCCAACACCGCCTCCCCAAGGCTAATCCCAGGCGTCCAAGCTAAGGCGGTGGAGATCCCTGGCGCCCGAATTGCTAGGGGGTATCCCCCCCTGGTCCCTTGGCGGCTACTCCAGCCCCAACCGTCCTATGCAACTATAAATAGGACCCCATACCCCCTCTTGTAACACACACCAAGCCAAGGAGCTCATTTCCACTTTCATTCTAGTAGAGTTAGGATAGTTTAGTTGGGAGTTAGAGTTGAGTCGAGCTTTGCCTCGGAGGTTCCGGAGTCGTCTTCAGAAGCTCTGGTATAAGCTCTTGTATCTTTTACCTTTTCCTTTTGCAAGACTTTGAGTTATCAATATAGTTATCTTTATCACTTTGCCTTTGTCATTTATATCTTGCTTCTACTTTATCCTAGTTGCAGCATATATCTTGTTTAGACTATAGTCAGTTATAGTTCTAGTGCTTGTAGTCTTGTTTAAGTCTTTGTCTTGGCTGGTTCTTCGATCTTGCTTGATACTGGAGGTGAATTGTCACCAAGAGTATTGACAAGGTTGCTTGCTCTTGCTAGCAGAGTAAGTAGTCGTTGCCTAGTGTAGGAGTGGTTCCTAGACTAGATAGTGGCCTTAGTTTATTCCCGTCGCAACGGAGGTGGTAGCCGTAAGGTGGTGACAGCCCTTTCAGTCTTCGTAGCCCATCACGTTAGCTCCGGTCCGTAGGATTCCCCAGTTGGGAATCGGTGGCACCCCTTCTCATCCCTTTCTGTGTGTCACGGGTTCCCTTGTCCCGAAGTTAAGACAATAGAGTTAACCCAGATCTCCTAGTGCTGGCTCTGTAGCCGCTATATCTCTAATCTAGAGTTACATAGGTAGATAAAGTATACAGGAGTCCTATATCTCTCCTCGTTGTCCTTCCAGCTATCTATCTCTTCTCTCCCTTACCAGAGTATCCCTTGAGCTGTGTGTCCGGTATATCCCCTCCTACCCAATACCGTTATCCCCTGTCTTGTTTAGTTGTGTATCCTTCTCTGATAGTCTCGAATATCTGTTCACTAGTATTCTTGCCAAAGCTTCCCTGCGGAAATATAAATTACGATACCTCGGGATACTCTCAGGTGAAGTGCTACAGCGGTGATTCTGTACGCTTGCAGAATATTTACATATTTTAGTAAGCCATAAAGAAATCCACGGAAACACTCATTACCCAGTAACAGGATTCTCAATTCTGATAATAGATCGTAAGAAGTGCCAACACCGGTCTATCCTTTTCTCATTCCCCTCGACAATTCCCCTCTCATGCTGAATATCCTAATTATCCAAGTAGGTCTGGACAAAATGCTCGGAGTTCGTTAGCTCGCTCGGATCGCAGTCGGCTCGGCTCGGCTCGGTGCATATTCCTAACGAGCCGAGCAAGAGTTTTTGCTCGTTAGTATAACGAGCGAGTTCGAGCCGGCTCGTGAGCTGCTCGCGAGCCAAACGAGCTAAAATGTTTAATAGACTAATGAGCAAATTATTAATTAATAATAATATATGTATATTATATGCGTAGTTATAGATGATGCAATTGTTATAGTATGATAGAGTAGATTTTGGAGGTATTAGGATCATATAAATACTATAATATTTTATATTATATACATTATTATAGCAATTTTAAATTTAACTCTAGCTTACGAGCTTAACGAGCCAGTTTGCGAGCTTAATGAGCCGAGCCGAGCCTGGATTTTTGCTCGTTTCCTTAATGAGCCGAGCCGAGCCGAGCTGGCTCGTTTGGCTAACGAGCTCGAACGAGCCGAGCCAAAACGAGCCGAGCTCGCTCGATATCCACCCCTATACCCAAGTATTACTGACCGTATAGCTATATGATTTTAAGTACTAAACATGATTGACGGAAAAAGAGCTAGGGCCCTGTTTGATCCACCCAGATAATTTTTTAGTTGGCTAGCTAAACTTAGCTAAGTTGGACTAACTAATTCGATACGACCAGTTGTGTTTTTATATATAGTTAAAAGGTATTTTTAGCTGAGAACTAGCTGATCTTGTCAGCACTGTTGGATCCATCCCAGCTCAATTAGCTAGCTAGCAATTAGCTGGTGGATTAAAATAGGATATATGTCAATGAAAGCTTTTCATTTAGACCATAGTGTGATATTCATACTAAGCAATGCTATCCGTTGGTGGGTTCCAACATCTGGTGTCACTTACTAATACTAGTATTTGCCACAACGGAGGAACAAACTTCACTATCACTAATAGAGTATGTGATACATCATGTTTATCTTCCTCGTGTCGGTGCTGCCACGGGGGCTACTCGAGGTTGCTGGTGCGACCTCGAGTGCAACAGTGGCAAGAAGGAGGAGGAGCAGGCCGCACACAGGCCGGCCCAGCCCCCTCACCCTCTATCTCCTTCCTTGGCTCCAGCATTGCCTCAACGCCTTCATTGCGCTGCCGATGCTAATCGGAGCACCTATCTTCAACTCTAGCTGATCTCCCCCTCCATCCCCCATATTCCCCGGCCCCAGTGCCGCTCCGCGCCTCCGACACGCCATCCGCTATTATAGCCGCTAATTCTGGCGCGAATCACCATTTACCCCGCCCGTCCGATATCCTACGCTGCCCCGGTGGGCCGTGCCTCCGCCCCTCGCTCAGCTATCATCTCAGCCGACCCCACCGCCAGCCCAGCTTCTTCCCCAACCTCTATAGCTCTCGTAGCCCTTGAATCACCTCGGCAGCCCTCGAACTCTAACCTCAGTGGTTGATGAGCGGTGGCGGCGGCCGGAGCTCCACCGGTCTGGTACCTGGTCGTTGATTGGCCTTGTGAGAGGCACGGACCGGCACCTGCACGGACAAGCCGTAATATTACCTCTCCCATATCCATGCGCGTGATGTCATGCATGTCACCATGTCCCTACGTTACTAATGCTCCCAACTACATTTACTATTTCTTTCAGTGTATCTCTCTCACGTAAAAAACATGGGACATACCTATATACTATGTGAGGCTACATTATACTAGCAATCACATTAAATTAGACCAGTCGGTTTTAGCTTTGATATTTTCAAAATTTGGCTGAGCAAGATACAAAATATAATGTAGAATAACTAATTGTGCATCTTTCCGAACTACTTCCTCTGTCCCATAAAGAGTGCAACTATGATATTAAAAAATCTCATAAAAGAATGCAATTCTAGCAACGACTACATATCTTATTTCTTAAAATAGATAATCATCTGCATGCACTAACAACCTCCGATCCATGCCTAAATTAGTGTGATTGAGACAATTATTAAGAGTAGTGTGATCTTTTGCCAACAACACTAGTCTGTCTAAGAAAAACCAGAATCGCACTCTTCAATCTTTAAAGGACGGAGAGAGTATTGTTCTTTTGTTTTATTTAGTATTGCAATCAGGATCCTATGGTTGCGTATGGTCGCTGCAGATCCCTTGGAACACGGGAACATAGTAGTATTACCGATGAGGATTGAGGAGATTTCATTTATATTTCTTAAAATTCTTAAAATGGAGACATTATATTACTGGTAGACCGTTGCAGAATATACTATAGTAATTAATCAATATTTTCTTTCGTTCTTCTTATATATTATACTACAACATTATTATAGACATCACCAGTGTAGGGATACCTTGGCCTTACCAGTCGATCTGCTGCTTTATTATACTACTGTTTGTACACCTCATCTCTGATGGGCACTTAAATATTGCACAGCCCGTGCAAATGCTTTTGTTCCCTCGACACTACTAGGCATACTCCGTATAGTATATGATAAGACAACACAGTGTATCAATTATTCTCCATCTTTGTCAAAAACCAAACAGCATTTTCCGGTCTTTTCGCGTCATCTGTATACTACAGTTATAAGTAACATGCTACTACTCGATTTAGCATATTATAAGGATGACTTTAGGATAGAATGTGAAGAAGGAACTATAATTACTAATATTCCTATAGTCAAACTCTCTCTCTCTCTCTCTCTCTCTCTCTCTCTCCATCTTAGTGCCATTATCTATAGATATATTTCTTTTGGGAAATACAGATAAAAATTTCTATGAGCTGTGAAGTTCAGCTAGGGCTGGAGATATGTTTTTTGGGGGTTCCACAACCACAACAATGTGAGAGGCGCAAGCATATTACTTCTAATGTTATGAATATGGTTATATAGAAATGACATGCTATATATACCTTGTCACACCATGATGAAGACCATGTGTAGGTAGCCCTCACCCGTTTTCTTGAAGAAAAAGCCCTCACCTTGTGAGTGATCAGATCATATATATCACACATGATGCACAGAGTATGTATCCAGCCACACATGCATGCATCCACGGTGGGTCACCACACACAGGTGGACGAGTGGGGCCGGGGCATGTAAGTATATTATATGCTAGTAAAGGAGAAACAAGACTAGATGGGGAGGTTGGAGGAATTGAACTCCCCATGGCCCTAGTCGATCTTTTCAGCTAGCCTTTCATCTCTTTTTCTCTCTCTCTCTCTCTCTCTCTCTCTCTCTCTCTCTCTCTCTCTCTCTCTCTCTCTCTCTCTCTCTCTCTCTCTCTCTCTCTCTCTCTCTCTCTCTCTCTCTCTCTCTCTCTCTCTCTCTCTCTCTCTCTCTCTCTCTCTCTCTCTCTCTCTCTCTCTCTCTCTCTCTCTCTCTCTCTCTCTCTCTCTCTCTCTCTCTCTCTCTCTCTCTCTCTCTCTCTCTCTCTCTCTCTCTCTCTCTCTCTCTCTCTCTCTCTCTCTCTCTCTCTCTCTCTCTCTCTCTCTCTCTCTCTCTCTCTCTCTCTCTCTCTCTCTCTCTCTCTCTCTCTCTCTCTCTCTCTCTCTCTCTCTCTCTCTCTCTCTCTCTCTCTCTCTCTCTCTCTCTCTCTCTCTCTCTCTCTCTCTCTCTCTCTCTCTCTCTCTCTCTCTCTCTCTCTCTCTCTCTCTCTCTCTCTCTCTCTCTCTCTCTCTCTCTCTCTCTCTCTCTCTCTCTCTCTCTCTCTCTCTCTCTCTCTCTCTCTCTCTCTCCATCTTAGTGCCATTATCTATAGATATATTTCTTTTGGGAAATACAGATAAAAATTTCTATGAGCTGTGAAGTTCAGCTAGGGCTGGAGATATGTTTTTTGGGGGTTCCACAACCACAACAATGTGAGAGGCGCAAGCATATTACTTCTAATGTTATGAATATGGTTATATAGAAATGACATGCTATATATACCTTGTCACACCATGATGAAGACCATGTGTAGGTAGCCCTCACCCGTTTTCTTGAAGAAAAAGCCCTCACCTTGTGAGTGATCAGATCATATCACCCATGATGCACAGAGTATCCAGCCACACATGCATGCATCCACGGTGGGTCACCACACACAGGTGGACGAGTGGGGCCGGGGCATGTAAGTATATTATATGCTAGTAAAGGAGAAACAAGACTAGATGGGGAGGTTGGAGGAATTGAACTCCCCATGGCCCTAGTCGATCTTTTCAGCTAGCCTTTCATCTCTTTTCTACTAACTCTCTTGCTTTGACGGAGGAAAAAGAAAATCAAAGAGCTGTCGCCGCTGTTCCTGTACGTGCTGCGTCTGCTAGGTAGGAGGAAGGCGGCAAGCAAAGAATAAGCATCCCATTCCCATCTATATCCCCACCCCCTATACCCATGCATCTATCTAGCCCCCCTGGCCCCCTCCCGTCCAACCAGGGCGGGCCACGTGGGCAGGCTTTCCCATTCCATCCTATCTATCTGAACACGAAATCCTTTGAAGCTACAGGCAGCAGCACACGCTTTGTGTCACATACTCACATGCATGGATGGCCTTTCCGATTGATCAATCCGTCTACATGGTGTGGGTGTGGCGGCAGCAGCAGCACCGGCATTGCTCGCTATGCTAATAGCTTTTGACATTGACAGGGCGGTGGTGTGCCATTGACATAAAGCGACGGTGGTCATGTTTATTCCCAAACGACACTTTTAGCCTTTTAAAAGAGCCGGGAGCGAGATTCGCTAGATAATGTGCCGGCTGGTCCTCGGCCTTGTCGGTAGCCCAAGTCAACAGGATAAATTAACAAGCCTGATAGATAGATGATCATTAAACTACAAAGGGCACGTACTGCAAGCATAGATAGTGTGGGTTTAGCGCGCTCAAAGCCTCTAACACACGCATGGCATGTTAATTTGTGTCGTTGATTTGACATCCTATTCCTATGCATGGTTACCTTAAAAAGAAGTGATAAGCGAATGCATGGTGAGCGGGCACACGCAAATCACAATGGCGGCCACAGGGAGCATGTGGCATAGATCATCCGGAAGGGGTTGTGCAGGGGTGGTCAAAAGGCATCGACATTAGGAATAGTAACAGTGGCACAGTAAAATAACGTTGCCCAAGATGGGGATGGCAAGGGAGGCCAGCGCTGAAAGAAGGCACAGAGGGAGACGATCAGAATCAGGACCCCCCGGGCCGGCTCGACGAGTCTAGAGAGAGAGAGAGAGTAGGAGGGGGATGACAAAGAGGGAGAGAGACAGGCAATCGCATTGAAGCTGCTGTCAGTCGCCCACAGAGTATTTTACTGCTTTCCTCGACTATGACTTCTCTTTGTCAGACGGATTGCTGCTGGCGCTGCCTGCTGTTGAAGCCTGAAGGAGAGAGAGACGGTAGAGAGGGGGATGATTGACGGAGAAGAGAGAGAGAAAGAAATACAAGAGTCAAGTTGGCTCTTGTAATTTCAGAAACAGAGAGAAAGAAATACAAGAGTGGTGCATTCTAGAGAGAGAAACAGAGAGAGCTCAGCTCAGCCCGTGCATGTAGACGGATGGATCCATGGAGGAGAGAGAGAGAGAGAGAGAGAGAGAGAGAGAGAGAGAGAGGCGACCGACCGACTGTTGAAGCAGCAGCAGGGAGTAAAGAGCAGCATCCCTGATATAAATACGTACTGTACTCCTCCTACAGAGGCACAACACAGAGAAAGAGAGAGAGAGTGAGGCCGGCCGTGCGAAATGATTTTGTAATCCATTGCTTTATGATTGAGCTCCGCCTTTCCCTGCCGCTGCTGCTGCTCTGTCTCTCTCCTCCTTTTCCCCCTCCCCCTCTCTCGTTTTTTTTACGCTGACACAAAAGAAGTCATGATGGCCTCATGATAGATGTGCATGTAGCAGTATGACCGACTGCGTCTTCTTCCACCTCCCGACCCGCCCTTTCTCTCTCCTCCCTCGTAGCGCTGCTGACCTGACCTGCTGTACGTACAGTAGGTCTTTAGAAAGGACCGGTCCCGGACGGCGGGCCCAGCTGCCAGTCCGCTGTGCGTGCAACCCACTGCTTCTGCCTGGTTTCTCTTTATCCTCCCTCCGTCCATGTCAGCACTGAGCTGGGCGCATGCATGCATATGCATGGCTCTTCCTCTTGCTAACTAGCATCTGGCCAATGTTGTACTCACGACCGAAATGCTAAACCATAATGCATTGACATTCTTTAAGCAACAATTATTGAATAAATGGAAATTAAATTGAACAAACGTTATTGGACTGTATATACTGCTAGGTTTTGCTAATACATGGGACATGACGTGTTCAAAATTCAAATTGCTTTAAACTTGGCCGTGTTTCTTTGAGTGTGTAAAAAATTTGCAGCCCCTTTGACCAATAATTAAAGGTAATAAATCAGTTTACAAAACTACCTTCACAACATTAGACTATTTCGCGAGACCTATCTAATGAGGTCTTTGACCGCACGATTAGAGGTGGTTATTGTAGCATTACCGTAGCAAATCATGGGTTAATTAGGCTCGTTAGATTCGTCGCGTAAAGTTGCACCCATCCCTAAATGGGTTTTGCAAATAAACTTTATTTATTACTTTATGCATGTAAGATTCCTTGGAGAATTTTTTTTCGTGGAGTTGTGAATTGGTACAACCTGCAGACTCGCACCTACTAGTACGAAGCTAGCTAGGACATACGGAGTACTATGTACTAGTATACTTTTTGATGTCCAAATGAAAAAGATACACTATTATATACTCCGTATCAAAGAAGAAAAAAAAAAGAGAGACGTGGTGTGGCATGAAAGGCGGCACGAGTTGCTAGTGAGGTGACGTCCTACAGGCAATGTATTGTCATCTCAATAATACACGCCATTTGGCGCCGCAGCAGCATGCACCAACAGTATCGGACATAAATGTGCTTTTTTTCTTCCCTTCGTGCATGCGCTGTGCCTGCGCGCGCGCGCGTTCATCGATCTCTTGATCGATCATGATAGCCGGCCCGGCCTGCCTCGTTGTTGGGCCCAGCGCATGCATGCATGCCCGGCCGGGCCCGCTGGACAGATAGCAGCTGCTAGTACTACTACTACATTCTAACGCCTGCTGCAACATGCATGACCCACTGTACGTGCAGGCAATAAGCTAAACAAGGGAGGACGACTCCTCTGGCCTGGCTCGATCGGCAGCGTTTAATGGAGGTAGTGAAACTTGCTGTAACAATAAGCAAGTTCACTGTTTAGTTGGAGCCAAGCCAAGCATGCCCATATGCCCCATGTTTGTGGATTACTGACGTGACGGCAGGTCACTGTGCTTACCTTGATCTTGGGGGTGAGTTTGCTTAATTGAGCATGCAAGCATGAGGGGCGTGTACCCACTTATGTATATCGCGGTAGGGACGTAGGGTTGCAGTTTCTTCTTTTAAATCCAAAACCCGCATATATAGAACTGAAAATAATGCAATTCACAAAACTATTAGTTTTTTTTTCATAGTCGAAAAAGACAGTCAATCTTTTTTATTGAATACCGAGACCAAGAGTGGTGACTCAACTATCTCTTGGTTGCATAATTGCATTGAATACTTGATGAGGAGATCGACCGGCACCGGCAGGATGAAGAGGCGCATAATAAGGTGTGTCAACGTATACTGAAGGAAGTATTTTCGCATACGAAAGCAGCCGGAGCAGGAGTGGGAGATATTTGAGGAAAAACTCCATCGGCCCATATAAAAGCCCATGAATGATGGGCCACCGGCCCGTTATGAATGGGCCTGTCCGCTCAGTCAGCGTCGCTTTCGGGGTCCACGTCTCCTCCTCTCAACAACAGTCCGGAGAATGTAGCAGATGCCGATGCGTGTGGCAGCAGCCAGCAGGCACGCAGGGCAGGATACTACTGTAGATTACCAGCAGACAAGGTCACGAAGGTAGCACAGCTCCCGCCGTTGGACAGACCTTCCTCTCACTCACAAGAGCCCCAGCGAAGCACTGTGCAGCTACAGACAGTCAGACAGAGGGACCGATCGATCGATATATCCATGCGTCCGTCGTCGTCGATATGATCGACGTGCGGACTAGCTGCAGCATCAGCCGCGCGCGGAACAGTGGCGCAAAGCTTGCACGAAAGCTGCCGCCATGGCGGCTACCTGATCGGTCCAAGGCACACGTACACAAGCGATTAGTAAGCGCACGAGGTATATATAGTATATAAATACAGTGCACGCGCGTCGCGATCGGCCGGTCGCTAGCTTGCTAGCGCGCGCTCATATCCGTTTGGATGCATGGCTTTTGGGGTTCTTGCTTGGAGAATGGACGCTGCAAATGGGGTGAAGGAACGATGGGTGACGGCGACGCGGCACCCGCCACCGGACGCGGCCGTGTCAGTTGGGCGCCGACCGGCCAATCAGGAAGCCATGCATTATTCTTCGTCCGCATTAATTCCGTCCCGGCCGGTTCCACCACACATTCCTCGCAGCTGCTGGTGCCGATTGCGCCTAGCGATCGATCTCATCGATGTGTATGTATATTGCACAGGTAGGGTGCCTATCAATCTGTCACGGACGGGATGACCAGAGAGCTAGGAGGGATGAACATATAAGAACTCGTCAACTGGACACTGCCAGCGGAACATCATTGATCAGAAGACGAGGAGGGATGAACAAGATCTCATCGACGAGGACTAATTAATTTGTCTGAATTTTCAACGGTTTAGTTTCTCTCTGAAACATCATTGCTGATCACCGGATGCCATGGATTAAAACACGTTCAGAATGGTAGCGTCGCAAAGGCAGTAGAGAATAATGAGCGGATGACTAACTTGGGGTCGACGGCACTGCGCGCACCACCGTCGATCTGTTACTACATTCCATCCATGTCTCTGTCAACTAGCAAGGGTCCCAACGACAAATTGATTAAGCCCTGGCGTAATCCGCATTGAAGACGGAGATGGAAAGTAGAGTAACTCTCTAGCGGCATTGTGTCACAACCCAAGACATGAGTGATGTCCATAGTCTCCACATCATCAGAAATCAGTAAGACACTACCCCTCCAACCCAAACACTACTATTTCAAACTCAAATTTAATGGCACTCCTCTCTCACCATGTCTTGGATAATGTGTAGAAACCATGTCTCATGTAAGGCTAGTCCCGGTGGAGGATTTCATTTTTGTGTTTCCAAGAATGCCACATAAGTAAGGAGACAATAAATTTACAGATGAAATGGTTCATACATTGCTTCTCCTTCTAGGCACTTTTTGGTCCGCTCCCATCAACACTTTTCCGTGGCTTGCAGACCCCCGTCCGCCATGGCCCCATACCAGTGTGGTTGTGAGGCCAAAAGGGGCAGTCGGCACAGACACAGTTGCCTTTCGGCTTCCCCTGACCCCTGCCTGTTACTGGGTCAGCCAGTGCCCAGCGGGACGGCCGGACAAGACCACCTCCACTTTAACCCCTGTTCCGTTTCGTCCTGGAGCCCTTGATTCCGAGTGTTCTGTTCCTCTCAGCGCCTATCAGGCTAGTTCCAGTGGGGGATTTTATTTTTGTGTTTCAAGAATGCCACGTAAGTAAGGAGACAATAAATTTACAGATGAAATGGTTCATACAATGCAAAGTTTCATTTTGATGTTTCCTAGGCGATGTATGCAAGACACAGACTTGTTGGAAACCGTGTATACAGAGTTTCATCTAGATGAAACCCATTTCATCTCTCTCCTCATTAACTCCTTGCCACGTCATCTAAAATGCTGAGTTGACACCCTATTTAATGTGCATGAAACCTTATGAAACTTTGCACTGGGACTGGCCTAAGACCCGGTTTCCTCCTCTTTCTTCATTAATTCACTTTACACATCATCATTTAGCCTATATGACATGTCATTTAATTCTATAGACATCATCCTAGTAATAGGGTTGGGAATAGGGTTGGGAATGGCCTGATGCGCGCGGCTAATCAAATTATAGGCGTAAATGGCAACTGTTAATGCGAGAGAGAGCTACCGGTCGCAGTTACCAGTGCACTGTTGTCGGAATGGCAGTGCACTGCTAGACTGACCATTTGAGAGCTGGGACCAGGCAGTCAGGTACCGTACGTGCAGTACACACCTCTGTGTGGCCAACAGGAACGGAAAGCGATGACGATTGGTCTGGTCCTGCACGGCACGGTCACGCAGCCTTTGACTGACCAGGTAGGATGATGGATTTTCCTCCAATCGCCGTGCACATAAGATCCGTTGGGATAATGGCCCGCTGGCTGTTTTGACCATCGGGCTCGGGCCATTCCCTGATGTACTCCAGGCATGTTTCTTCGATTCCCGATCTACGAAAAATCCAGCCCAAGGAAACTAGTCAATCTGATAATGGGCCTTTGTTGTGCCTGCTCGGGCTTCGAAGGTTCAAGTTTGGGCCCGATTTTTTTTCTCTTTATTATTGGCGGGAAACCTCTTGCTCATTTTGGTTGATTTTTTTCTAAGGTGTTTTTGGTGACAAGTCCGTAGCAAGCAACGACGGAGAAGATGAGGAGGAACCGGAATGTGGAACAATCGGCCTGCATGCTCGAAAAAGATCCACTTTCGGCCTTGGGAAAATTTTCTTTCGCCAACATAAGAGCATCACTCTCGTGTTAGTTAAAAATAGAAATTATAGCCCCTTTGTAAAAATAGAAAGCCATCTAATTTAATGGGGTAATCCAACAGATTATGTAAAGATGGCTAGTGAGGTAGACTAACTAAAAATAGCCAGCGAATGAGGTGGGATGAATAGCCACTAAATTTGAAGACTCATTTACAGAGTTTGTTAGAAACGTTTTTCCTCTAATAATAGCTAAATTTAACTTTAGAAAATGGCTTGGCTAGTCTCTTGGAGATGTTCTAACATTCCTTTATTGTACTAGCAAATATGCCCACGCGTCACGCACGTGCTATCTTTATTATAATTATTTTTAGACCATTTCATTTGTGGCTATGTGAGGTGGGAAAAAAATTTCATGGTGAGAAAAGTAATACTAAAGCGACAAAAAGTCTCTAAAAACATCGCTTTTTTCTTACTATTAGAGTTCCCACGCGTGTATTAAAAAAATATAGTAAACATGACTTTTATCCTTTCAAATTGGATCGAATTTCACATTCTTACGTTAAATTTTTTAAAAAACAGAGTATCCTAAGTATTTTTTCTGCTAGCAACAACGCACGTGCGACATATACGTTTAATAAAATATAAGATTATATAACAGATAGTAAGAACACACGTGCTGCACGAGGAGTAGCCCGTCGGAGGAGTCCATGATGTGGTGGTCCTTGAGCTCTAGAAAGTGGGCGCCGGCGAAGACGCCCGGGCCCCGATGGAAGAAGAGGACGTGCCTGCGGAGCTTGACATGGACTGAAGCAGGTCGTGGCCCTTCGGTGGTATCGTCCACCGGCGAGGGTGAAGGCGATGGTCCAACATGCCGTGGCCGTGCGTGTCGGCGTGAAGGAGTGCCACCAACGGCGGACGGTGCGGAAACGAACATAGTCAAGCAGGTCACCGGTGAGCAGCTTGCGGTCGACGACGAGCCTAGCGAGATCCTCGTGCATCGACGATGACCAAGGGGAGGCGGCGGCGGCGCTTGGCAGCGTAGTTGCCATTGAGGGTTATTTTTACCGGTCCGCCGGCCGCCGGGTACGCCGCGTGGCCGCCATATGTGGTCACGCTCACGTTGAAGGTTATCGTCTCCGTGCACGCGTGGCCGTCGACGGCTTGGCAGGACGGCGGGCCGCCGGCGGAGGAGGACAGCACACTGGGGTGGTAGCTGAAGCCCTTGCAGTGCCGGCCGGCGACGGGCATGGTCACCGTGGTGCCGTTGCAGCTGGTCTCGTACACGAACTTGGTTTAGCTCAGGTTGTAACCGAAGGGTAGAGCACCTCCCTCCGGCCCTGAGTAGAACTTGTACGTCCGACCAAGGCAAGGAAAGAGCGCGTATGGTAAGGATTATAATTTCCTACGGACGTGGTATCCACAGATTCTTTGGACTTTGGGTTGTTGGAGCTATCGGCTGAGGTGTCATGGCTTAGAGCTATTTACCAGCTGGGACTATCTGATTGGTCGGTACGTGGAGTGAGTAAAGAAATTTAATTGTGAGAAAAGTAATGCCCAAAACGATAAAAACTCTGGAGAAACATTGTTTTTAAAAAATAACATCGTAAGAATGTGAAATTCGATCCAATTTAAATGGATAAAAGTTATGTTTACTATGTTAAATAGATTTGTGAAAACTTTTCATGTCTTTTTCACCGTTTGACCTAACATATGGGTCCTCTATAAGGGTGGGTAAAAAATATTTAGGTAAAAAGTGTTTTTAAAAAAACTGGACCCTTGTAGTATGTAAAAAGATAGATATATAAGATAGACTGACTTGGAACATTTTTTTTCCTAACTCTGGTATACTTTATTTTAAGTGTTCCAAAGTTAGGAACACTGTAGTACTGGATCCTCTCGTGATGGGCTCTTTGATATCTTGTCGGATTTTGGCGTTGGGCTGGAAGGACAAGAGAAGACATCGGAGGATGCAGCTTCAGGTGGAGCTGGGCCAATTGACTCGTGTGCTGCAAGACCATGTACCGTGCCATGCCCTCTGAAGTGAGATTAATGTTGTGGCCCAGTAAGAAAGACCATGTGCGGGTTCCAGCAGAAGTTGTCGGACCTTGGCACCTGCCGGATGCGGGCAGGAGCTCTACGACGGAGAGCGTGTGATGCCGGTGCACGGCCGGCGCGCCGTCAGTAGGCGCCGCGTACAACGCCGCCGCGGTGGCGGGTCGTGCAGCCCAGCGGGGGCGGTAGTAGAACTGGCCGATGGAGATGTAGTTGTCGCCGCTAGCCGGATCAAGGCGATGGAGTCCGCGATGGGGACCGGACCTCCCCGTACATGGTGCTCTCAACGTGGATGCCGTCGGTGTTGGAGGCGCATCATGCCATCATCATCTCAGAATTACATACAACATAAACTTACGAAAACATTTATATCAGTTGCTATTGAGTCTAATTTTTTCAGGGAAACTATTTTTGTCCACGAAGTAGATGTATTTTCTTTTTCATCCACTAATAGATGAAAACACTTCGTAGTAGATGCAATGGATGTAATTTTTTTTTTGATTTGCCCATTAGACAAAATCTTTCTTCACGCGTTTTCATCAGTGAGATATTTATTGTATTTCCAGCCACCAATGAAGGAATATATCTAAATTTCACCCGGCAAAATTCTAGTTTGTGGGATGGGAAGCTTTAATATCCTACCAAGTTTGAATTCGAAGAGTCTAGTATAAAACAAACTGACTAAAAGTTGGTGTTACTATTTATGGGAGGGTCTGATATGTCCATTGAAATTTTTTATGTTTCAGAATGTCTGGTAACCCGTTACAAACACTATTCACTATTAACGTTTTCTCCCTGCATTTGACCGTTCGTTTTATTGTAAAAATTAATCTAAATATATAAAATAATAAATCATGGTTAAATTATATTTAGTCATAATATAAGTCACAATGATTTTTTTAAATAAGATACTTATTAAATATTGTAAAACATCAACAGTAAATTAGAACGACTCAGCGCCTGGAAGATTGGATCCCATCCGTATCCTGCTATGGGCCGAGATGGGATGGGCCTCAGCGCCCGAAAGATTTTGGGCTAAGACCTGCGAGGCAAGAGAAGTTCTGCGGTCTGCTAAACCCGAAGAAAGTGAAACCTGGGATCTGGGAAACACTCGCATTCAGGACTGGTTTTGCAGGAGCATCAACCTTTGGCTTCCCATTCCAAAGTTGGAACAGTGGTTTCCTAAAAAAAAAAGGTGCAACAATGCCGCGCCTAGCACTCGGAAAGTCGTGAATCTCTCGCGGCCCTCTGCATTCTCAAGGTCTCACCGGCTTTGCTCTTTACAGGCAAAGTGCCGGTCCATCGGCCATTGCATATAGACATGTAGGGGCAGCATGGCTGGGACAACGGAGAAGAAAACGAGAGGCTCACCGTATTCCCCCCATGGCCCCATGTATGTCCTGCAGATGGGTTATGAGTGGCGACAATAGCTTGACTTGGCTACTGTCCGTTTGTTCCCCACTGCCCTGCAAATATTTGGTCGATGCTATGAGAAATGAGACGGCAATGTCCAGCTGCTGATGGTCCTGCTGCCGAGTGCTGGCCATGGATCGGGCCTACTCGTATTTTTCGGCAGTTGCAGTCTCTGCTTTCCTGTGAGGTGCATAGTGCCACTTAACTGAACATGTGAACGGACAAGCATTACATACTGCTACAGATAAGATGAAAGATCTTGGGGTGTTTAGGTCCTGAGAAAAGGTAAAATGTGGCTGTGTTTAGTCCCCATCACATCACCAAAATTCCCAAAATTCTCTCTCCAAACATCACTATCCACCTATCACATCAAATCTCCGTCCTCATGCATGGAACACTAAACGTAGGTAAATAAAAAAACTAATTGCATGGTTTTGATGTACACGATGAGGCGAATCTTTTGAGCCTAATTAGGTCTTGATAGGACAATGTTTACCACAAACAAACGAAATGTGCTTTTAGTTTGTTTGTGGTAAACATTGTCCTATCATGGCCTAACTAGGCTTAAAAGATTCGTCTCGTCGTGTACATCAAAACCATGTAACTAGTTTTTTATTTTACCCACGTTTAGTACTCCATGCATGAGGAGAGAGATTTGATGTGATAGGTGAATAGTGAAGTTTAGAGAGAGAATTTTTAGAAGTTTGATGATGTGACCGGGAACTAAACGGGGCCGAAGTGACATCAGACTGTCTCCAACAGTCCACCCATCATGTGAATATAGGTGACGCTTCGGAGAGACTCGGGTCGCGAGGCAGGCCCCCGCGTCGCCCCCGTCTTGGCGACCCGGGCGGCGGCAAATCCTCCCGGCGCCGCCGGCGCCCTCCCCTCCATCCCACCTCGCCGCCGCCGGAGGGTGCCACCGGAAGCCCAGCCGATCCCAGGGATGGTGGCGGCGGGGAGTTCTCCGCCGGGTTGGTCTCTCGCGCGCGGATCTGGGCGGCGGGATGCAGCGGCGAGGACGGCGACGAGCGGGGCCTACGGCGGCCGGCGGCCGGGACGCGGGGCGGCGACGGCCGGGCCGGGCACGAGCCGATCAGCCGGCGTCCGGATCGAGCCCTCCGTAGCCCGGGCGCCGTCCTGGCGTTGTATCCGGCGGAGGCTCGCTGGGATCCATGGAGGCCCCCGATGCAGTCGGCGGCGGCGATGGCAGCCTCGGGGTAGGGGACTTTGTAACTACATCTGGTGATGACATCTTCAATTTCGCCTTTATTTTCATATAGATCAGGAGACATGAGTCACCTTGGCTTCATTTGCGGATTCTCTTACTCGAAGACGGATTTCATCTGCAATTTATTCCTGGTGGATTATGCACGGGTACCCGGTGGCTACTTTGCAGCATGATATCTCAGGTTACGATTTCAGATGGTCTGCCGGATTTGGAGTTCGTGGCCGTTTGAAGTGGGTCAGGTCTAGTCTATATGAAAGTATTGGCTTGGAAAGAAGGGGGAAGCAACACGGTGTGACTATGTCGTGGTGGTAATTGTTACTAATTCACCGATTCCGGGAAGAAATTCCTAGGTCTGACCTTAACTGGTTGTACCTGGCAGTGACCTTGTTGAAGGCATTGTTTGGATTAAGATGAATTACTCCCTCGGGTGAAAACTTTTGATCTCGTCTTAATTGATTGGGTCACTGCAATGTCGGCACGTGTGCGTGTCGTTTCCTCGTTGGAGGCATTGTCTCGGGAGCCTACGTCATAGTCCAAGAGTTGTTTTGGTTTGAGAAGCGGATGAAGGTGAAGTCGCTTGTGGTAGCTTGCTGCGACATGATCTTTTGGTCATGGTGCTTTCATTTTTTGTTTCTTTTTTATGGGCTGTGTGCATCTTAGTTATGCAGAGGCCGGGTTGGATCTTATATAATTGTATCATCTTGATGTAATTGTATAAGATCAATAAACAGTGAATATAGGTACAAAATGGGCCTCCAACAATTGACCTAAACAGAAGACCCATTTTAGGTCCGTGGAGGTTGGCAACCCAAAAATAGCTCGCTCTCTCTCTCCTCGACCCATCTTTCTCTCGCTCGTATGCACCGCCGCCGCTCGTCCGCGACACCTCCGAGGCGGGTCCGCGCCGCCGCTTGTCCACGCTGCCGCTCGTCCGCGTCGCGCTCGTCCGTGCCTGTGCCGCTCGTCCGCGACGCCTCCGAGGTGGGTCCGCGCCGCCGTGCTCGTCTGGTCCGGCCACCTGCGTGAGCAGCGGCGTAGCCAGCGGGGAGGGGCTGAGTTCCCAGGCGGACTCCAGCGGGCTGCCGGCCATGTGCTCCACAGGGCTGTAGGACGATGCCGCCGCGGCCGGCTCCTCGTCGAGCGCCCAGCGCAGGTCCCCAACGTACACCACTAACCCGCCGCCTCCGCCGCGCTGGAGCGGCTGCACGGCGTCAACGCCAAGGCGGAGCTCGGCGGCCCGGGCGTCCACGTCGGTGTGCACGCATGAGCTGCAGCCTGAGGAGGTGCGCGCCGCAGAGCTTCGCGGGGACCTCGCCACGCTCGAGCCGCCGTCGCAGCTCCTCGGCCATGGACTCCGCCATGGACACCAAGTCGCCCACTACCACGGGGTTGCTCCAATGGCCCTGCTTCCGCACCATCACGTCCAGCACCGCGCGGACATCGTTGCTGCACGCGTCAGGTTGAGCCGGCGGGGCCAAGAAGTGTGGAGGGATGGGCGGCGGCGGCAGGGGACAGCCCGACGCAGAGACAGCCGCCGCCCGCCGGCGGCTCGCGCAGAGGGGAGAGACGCAGTGGATGTGATTTGGGTTCGCCGTTGGAGTGGATGATATTTGGATGGTGACTCTTTTTACTTTGTACGACCCATACGGTGAAATGGGTTTTGTATTTGGGTGTTGGTTGTTGGAGATAGTCTCATACTCCTAAATTCATACTTCCAAATTCAACATCTAACTAAGCTTCTTTTTGAAAAGTGGGGAATCACTACTAGTTGGCAAAATGGCAACATGCATGGAAAAGTTAAACCGGTGAGAAGTGAAAAGTTGAGCCTTAGACAGTAGTAGACGTACTACACCACCAAACATTGCTGTGCTTCAACATCAACGGATGGTTCATGCTCATGACAGGGAGACACCCGGATTCCCTCTTCCCGGTTTGGGAACAGTGACAGGAATCCCCGTTCGTCGTATCCCCGAACAAGAGAATCTTTCCGTCGCCTCCGACGACACGAACGGCCGGCCGGCCGGCGTGCGCCCCCCGAACCCCGAGAACCCCGACCTGACACTGACAGTGACAGGCCAACCCTCGTACGCCGGCACACCGGCGCACGGGCACGCCTCCCCGTTGACGCGCGAGCCATTTCACGTGCTGCCCCTCGCCGCCGTGGAGCCCAGCGGCGGCGCGGCCGGGGCCAGCCGCCAACCGCCGCTCGCCATCATCAACGCAACGCGACGAGCCCACCGCCGGTAAAGGTCACAGGTCCGCTCGCAGACACTCACGAGACAGCATTTCAGTCAGACGACCTTGAACGCGAGGGAGCGCGGTAACAATGGAGGGAGCCGGCGGGTGAGCACTAGCTGCTGCTTTTTTTCCTTCATCAATGTCTGCCGCTGACACTGGCAAGGTGAATGGTCCAGCGCGGCAATAAACACGAGCTACTCCAATGGCGAATGGGGGCAGGGCAGGACAGGGTACACGGCGAGCGAGCGAGCGAGCAACCATCCCGGACCTCGATCGATCCCACCGCAAGCAGTCATGGCCGCCGCCCTGCCCCGCCTTTATACATCCAGCCTAGAATCACCACTCCCTCCGGTGCCGCCGCCGCCGCCGCGGGCCGGGATCACATGGCGTCGTCCTGGGCGGCGCCGCCGCGGCGGGCGCGGTGGCGCCGGTGCTGCCTCATCCCGTCGGGCCCGAACATGCGGCCGGGGAGGCGCCCCGCGCCGCCGCCGGCGTCGCACTCCGACAGCGCGACGGGGTACCGCCGCCGGTCGTGGCAGTAGGAGTAGGAGGTGTGCGCGTGCTGGAACGCCGCCATGCTCCTTGTGATTCAGTGG
>OAMR01000113.1:315752-328476 GCA_900205405.1 Echinochloa crus-galli
TTGCTTTGGTTTGTGACGCGGATGAAGATGGAGGCGCTTGTGGTAGTTTGCTAGGTCATGGTGCTCTCTTTTTTTTTTGTTTCTTTTTCATGGGCTGTGTGCATCTTAGTTATGCAGAGGCCGGGTTGGATCTTATATAATTGTATCATCTTGATGTAATTGTATAAGATCAATAAACAGTGAATATAGGTACAAAATGGGCCTCCAACAATTGACCTAAACAGAAGACCCATTTTAGGTCCGTGGAGGTTGGCAACCCAAAAATAGCTCGCTCTCTCTCTCCTCGACCCATCTTTCTCTCGCTCGTATGCACCGCCGCCGCTCGTCCGCGACACCTCCGAGGCGGGTCCGCGCCGCCGCTTGTCCACGCTGCCGCTCGTCCGCGTCGCGCTCGTCCGTGCCGCTGCCGCTCGTCCGCGACGCCTCCGAGGTGGGTCCGCGCCGCCGTGCTCGTCTGGTCCGGCCACCTGCGTGAGCAGCGGCGTAGCCAGCGGGGAGGGGCTGAGTTCCCAGGCGGACTCCAGCGGGCTGCCGGCCATGTGCTCCACAGGGCTGTAGGACGATGCCGCCGCGGCCGGCTCCTCGTCGAGCGCCCAGCGCAGGTCCCCAACGTACACCACTAACCCGCCGCCTCCGCCGCGCTGGAGCGGCTGCACGGCGTCAACGCCAAGGCGGAGCTCGGCGGCCCGGGCGTCCACGTCGGTGTGCACGCATGAGCTGCAGCCTGAGGAGGTGCGCGCCGCAGAGCTTCGCGGGGACCTCGCCACGCTCGAGCCGCCGTCGCAGCTCCTCGGCCATGGACTCCGCCATGGACACCAAGTCGCCCACTACCACGGGGTTGCTCCAATGGCCCTGCTTCCGCACCATCACGTCCAGCACCGCGCGGACATCGTTGCTGCACGCGTCAGGTTGAGCCGGCGGGGCCAAGAAGTGTGGAGGGATGGGCGGCGGCGGCAGGGGACAGCCCGACGCAGAGACAGCCGCCGCCCGCCGGCGGCTCGCGCAGAGGGGAGAGACGCAGTGGATGTGATTTGGGTTCGCCGTTGGAGTGGATGATATTTGGATGGTGACTCTTTTTACTTTGTACGACCCATACGGTGAAATGGGTTTTGTATTTGGGTGTTGGTTGTTGGAGATAGTCTCATACTCCTAAATTCATACTTCCAAATTCAACATCTAACTAAGCTTCTTTTTGAAAAGTGGGGAATCACTACTAGTTGGCAAAATGGCAACATGCATGGAAAAGTTAAACCGGTGAGAAGTGAAAAGTTGAGCCTTAGACAGTAGTAGACGTACTACACCACCAAACATTGCTGTGCTTCAACATCAACGGATGGTTCATGCTCATGACAGGGAGACACCCGGATTCCCTCTTCCCGGTTTGGGAACAGTGACAGGAATCCCCGTTCGTCGTATCCCCGAACAAGAGAATCTTTCCGTCGCCTCCGACGACACGAACGGCCGGCCGGCCGGCGTGCGCCCCCCGAACCCCGAGAACCCCGACCTGACACTGACAGTGACAGGCCAACCCTCGTACGCCGGCACACCGGCGCACGGGCACGCCTCCCCGTTGACGCGCGAGCCATTTCACGTGCTGCCCCTCGCCGCCGTGGAGCCCAGCGGCGGCGCGGCCGGGGCCAGCCGCCAACCGCCGCTCGCCATCATCAACGCAACGCGACGAGCCCACCGCCGGTAAAGGTCACAGGTCCGCTCGCAGACACTCACGAGACAGCATTTCAGTCAGACGACCTTGAACGCGAGGGAGCGCGGTAACAATGGAGGGAGCCGGCGGGTGAGCACTAGCTGCTGCTTTTTTTCCTTCATCAATGTCTGCCGCTGACACTGGCAAGGTGAATGGTCCAGCGCGGCAATAAACACGAGCTACTCCAATGGCGAATGGGGGCAGGGCAGGACAGGGTACGCCGCCGTCCGCACCACCTCCCGGATCGGGGTCTCGTCCACGTAGAATCTGCCGAAAACAAACAATGTCAGTGGGTTGAGCACGAACGAATTGAACCACCATTTGATCAAGCTCGATTCCACCCAAATTTGAATGCGAGAATTAACGAGAACGTTGGTTGTGTCTGCCCTCATCCTCACCCGTGTGGTTTATTCTCTGCTTTGTTACGACAAGAGTATCTTTCAGCTGCTCCTTTTGGCAAGGGAATCCAAGAAATGCGCATTGAAACGGGCGCAAAGATCTCGGAAAGGCCCCAAAACTGGCCTGGGTCACAGGATGGATGCCAACGCCAGCAGCAAAAGAGGCAAACGAAAGGACTCCCTCCCAAACACTTTCAGCTCATCGCAGAGAGACAGACAGACATGGAGAAAGAAAACAAAAGAACAGAGGCGTTTCCGGTTGTTGCCAGACCCCTCCTCCTCTCCATGAGCCCCCACACCGGCCAACGCCCAGATTTTCACCGGGCAGATGCTAGTGCGCTTCGTCTTCCCCGAATCGCGCCGAGCCGATGGGGGATGGGACATGGAAGTGGTAACGGAGCAGGGAACAAATGCAGAGACGGAGGAAACTGCAGGAGGTAGCTGAGACTCACATGATGCGTCGGCTGGTCCAGAGGATGGAGTAGTGGTGGAAGTCCTCGGTGGGGTCGAAGGGGAGGTCGTAGCGCTCCTCCCGGCCGGCGTGGGTGCTGCCGTTGCCGTACACGTTGGTCTGCACCCGCCACTCGCGCCCGCGCACGTTGCCCAGGAACTCGAAGTCCAGCTCGTCGTGGGTCTTCTCGTACACGTCGCCGTTCGACAGCTGCAAAGCAAGGAGATATATAGAGGGATGCAAGAATTCATTTCAGCATTTGATTGGATTAGTGAGGCCATGGATTTAATTTATCGAAGGTTTGAGCACTGCGTCGGTTCGTACGTAGAAGGCGACGACGACGCCGGCGGCGTAGTCGGCGGGGAGCTTGATGGCGGCGCTGAAGAAGCCGTGGAGGAACAGGTCCTGCGACGCGAACCCGGCGCCTGCAAGGAGAAGGCAGCGGCGGTTTCGGTAAAAACACCCACAAGTCAGTAGAATTTTTAAGGGCGTCCTTCCCCTTCTAGCAGGAGGACCGATTCGTAAAACAGAAAAGTGCAATGCGGCCCCCGGGTGAGCCCGGAATCCCCGGAAGGGAGCTGAAACGGTCACGGTAAAGGAGGGGAGGCGGGGGGCGCGGTCTCACCGGTGGACTCGTCGAGGGCGAGGCGGACGCGGCGGCCGTCGCGGAGGAGCGCGAGGTTGCCGCTGCCGAAGATCTGGGAGTACCCCTCGTCGAAGGCCAGCGGGCGCACGCCGTGGAGCGGCCGCGGCGGCCTGGCCTCGCCGCACAGCGCGAGCAGGAGGAGGGCGGCGACGGCGAGCGGGAGCGCCGGCGGCGGGCGGGAAGACGACGCGCCGGACGCCATCGATCTCCCTCTCTCTCTATGCCCCTCGGTCTGTGTCTCCGCTCGCTGGGAGCCTCTCCTCTCTCTCCTCTCTCCGTCTCCCTGCCCCGGCGCCGAGGCCGGTGTGGAAAGGGCGGAGGGGTTTTATGGCGATGGGCCTCCCTCTACTCCACCTCCACCCCTTGTCCCTCTGACCCTCTCTCTCATCAGCGCTTTCCCGTGAGGAGGCTGCTTTTTTTTTGAGCAAAAAAAAAAAAGCAGCCTCCTCCCGTGAGGAGGCTGCTCTCTCTGTAGCCTGTACCACTGGCTGCCTTTGCCTCCTCGGGCCGCGTGCCACGCGCTGTTCTGTTTCAAGCGCTGTGTTTAGTTCGCCAAACTTCCCAAAAATTCTCTCTCCAAACTTCACTATTCACCTATCACATCAAATCTCTCTCCTCATGCATGGAATACTAAATATGGGTAAATAAAAAAAGTAATTACATGGTTTTAATGTACACGATGAGACGAATCTTTTGATCCTAGTTAGGTTATGGTAGGACAATATTTACCACAAACAAATGAAAAGTGCTACAATATTTCACCAAACTTTTCCTTTTCGTTTTTCAACTAAACACAGCCTTGATTCCTGGGGGCCCCACCTGGACTGACTACATCCTGACTGACGGTACGCTATCCAATCCAAGCGAAAATTTAGGGAAAAAGTCACATCGGACACTGTAGCGTATTGTAGCAATTTTCATTTATTTGTGGTAAACATTGTCCTACCATGACCTAACTAGGCTCAAAAGATTCGTCTTATCGTGTACATCAAAACCATGTAATTAGTTTTTTTTATTTACCTATGTTTAATGCTTCATGCATGAGGAGAGAGATTTGATGTGATTTGATGTGATAGGTAAATAGTAAAGTTTGGAGAGAGAATTTTTGGAAAATTTGGGGAACTAACTCCGTTCGTGACCGGGTCAGTAGGGGAAGCCCCTACCTTTTTCTTTAAATTTTTTATTTTAAACCCAGTTAATTCGCTCACACAAAAAGTCGAACCTGTGTTTGCAGAGGTGCTCTAACCACTAGGCTAGACCCTTTCACCTGCTTTCATTTTCTTGTGAGTTCTAAAACAACATTTATATGGAGGGTGCCATGGTTTAGTTGGTTACACTGGCTAGCGGTAACTTTTTTTTCTTTGTAACGCTATGGCTGTGTTTAGTTCCACTAAAAACCCAAAAATTCTCTCTCCAAACTCCATTATCTATCTATCACATCAAATCACATCAAATCTCTCTTCATGCATGGAACACTAAACGTGGTTAAATAAAATAACTAAGTACATAATTTTGATGTACACGGCGCGACGAATCTTTTGAGCCTAGTTAGGTCATGACAGGACAATGTTTACCACAAACAAACGAAAAACGCTACAGTACGCTACAGTGTCTGGTGTGACATTTTCATCAAACTTTCTCTTTCACCTTTTGGAACTAAACACACCCTAGAAAAAATTGGAAGTAGAGTTTTTTTTCCCCTTTTTGTCCAAAGCATTTTTCCATTACTTTAGGTTAATGGCCTAATATGGATACACAATCGATAATATCTTCACCACCGAGAGTAACAATAAGTGGAAGAACATCATGCTTTGATGGGTGGTGATGGCCATATTGAACATCCTGAGATGAGATGTTACCTTGCAAGTTGTAGACTCATATCTTTGAGTCTATTCCTTTTTCCCATAAAAATGGATTGTCCATAAGTTCCTCGAAATAAGACTCATCGAAATGCAAAGCTATAAGGCTACTATAAGACTAGAAGTAAAATAAGAAAAAAAATCCAACGAAATCTAAGGCTAGTATAAGAGTACAGTTAAAATGAGAAAAAAATCAAACAGCTAAACTACATCATCCAACTAATTGATAATTTTCTCATACTGTATTTTCCTTTGCCTAACAAACCAACAAACGCTAATGTTTTGCCAAAAGTCTTTGTAGACCTATTTCTATCAATTGTATTTTTGTGTAATTTCAAATGTGGAGCAGGTCAGTTCTCTCTATCTTATGCCACAACTGAATACTTCAAAGTAAATAGAATCCTTATTTCTTGTTTCTCTTATTTAAGCATAGTTCAAAAAGCTACCTCCTTTTATTTTGTATCTATTTTCTTATTAAAAAAATAAAAAAGTAACTTATTTTGAGGTTATTCTAATCTCGTACACACAGAAATTTACATTTATTCATCCATCGCGGGAATATAGATTTTGGATTTATTTTCTCGAGGTATTTGAAAGTGCTTGGCAAATAAAAGAAACAATGCTTGGATGCTGCCTTCAGAGTTCCTCGCAGTTTGCAGCTGTTTAATATTCTAGTACTAGGTCATTGTTTAGATCCTAAATTCCACCCTAAAATTTATTATGCAAAAAGAAGATTCTCATCACATCAAAATGTCGGTACATGTGTATGGAGTACTAAATGTAGATGAAATTAAAAATTAATTGTACAGTTTTGTTGTAGTTTACGAGACGATCATTTTGAGCCTAATTAATCAATATTTGAACAGTTATTCATAAATACAAACGAAATGCTACAATAACCAAATTCTAAAGTTTGGACACCCAAACTTTGGAACTAAACAAGGCCTACTATTTACGATAACAGTAACAGCATGTCAACTTTGGTGTAATTTGCTAATGATGCCGTATAGACTGCTCAATTGTTATTCATTTCCTTGTGTATAAAGTCAAGTTGGCGTGACACTCACATCTGCAGTGCAAGAACTTGGCCGTACTCGATACTCCTGTGGTAGTGGCGTAGTGCTCGTGTCGCCGTCACGTCACGTCTCTTCCTGTTCCCTGTGTACTGGAGTACGTACGTCTGTACCGCACCTTGGCCGCTTTTTTCCGGGGAGGAAGCAACAGCCAGGCAAGCAAACGGCTAGGGAAAGCGGCCTTCCTTCCTCGCCGCGGGCCGGGGGGCAGCGGAGAGCTCCCGCTTCCGAGCCGGCTTGGCCTCCCATGCTCGTCGGGTGCCGGAGGTACAGCGGCGGTAGGGCTCCCGGGCGCGCCCCGGCGGGGTGACGCTGGCGACGAGGTGGAATGCGCGCTGTCGCCGTCGTCGTGTGCGGTAGCGCGCACGGCTCTCCGTGCTGTGGGCCGTGGCCTCTGGCCTGTGCGGTAAAAAGGTGCTTGCAAATTGACGGCTTGTACGCTCCTGCACACACACGCCCTGCTGTAAGTTTGAGGAAAAGGATGACGGAGGTTAAAGGGAGTGCCTGGCCGTCAGTTCAGGACGGTGCGGTACGTGCGTGTGCACGCGCATCCTATGAATGTGCTTGTGCTAATGTGCTGTACTGTACGAGCGCAAATACGGTAGCTCAAACTCTCATGCTCAGGCGTCTCTTTGCCTCTGCAAAAGCAGAACCATGCAAGTTTTTGGTAGATTTTTGCAATATCCTCTGCACAGTTAACAGTCTTTGTGCGCCGATTGTTTCACGATTCCACCGTGTTGCTCTCGCATTCCCTCTGGAATGTTTGTCTTTCTGCATCGCAGGCTGCTTGAGACTCTCTTTTTTTAATTCCTTCTTTTTTGCTTCCTGAAACCCGGAGGTGAAAGAAGCAATGACCTCGGGAATTCGGGATATTCTCGGCGAGCCCGAGACCCCCAGCTGCGAGCATGTGTTGGTTGGAGTGAAGTAGCCTTTTTCCTATCGTCCTGATCGTCTCTTAATTTAGCCCGCTCGATGGAGCTTGACGACACTGGATTGCGCTAACACGCTCGGTTACTCGTGTGATTGATCCTGTCGAGTCCTCGTGTCTGTTGACGAAGATGCGCGCGGCGTTGTACTGTAGCTTCTCCTCTCCTTGTGCACTGCACCTAGTTGGATTACTAGCCGTGACTTGTTTAACCTGTTCAATGTAGCTCGAGGAGCGTTAATTTACAATTTACAGTGGGTTGGTAACTCGGGCTTCGGTTTTTATTCATATTGAACCTGTTGCATGTGTCATGCGTGTGTGGCCTTGTTTAGATCCCAAATTCACCTCTCAAATTTACTATGTAAAAAGAAGATTCTCATCACATCAAAATGTCATAACATGCATGGAGTACTAAATATAATATAGATGAAATCAAAAACTAATTGCACAGTTTTGTTGTGCTTTGCGAGATGAACATTTTGAGCCTAATTAATCAATTTTTGGACAATTTTTCACAAATACAAACAAAATGCTACAGTGACACAATGATTACGAAATGACGTTGTACTCCCAAATTCACCCTCCCAAATTCCCACCACCAGTGGTCTGGAGAAGAGGACAGCGGGCGGGCGGGCGGCCACGGCACGGCAAGAGGCAGCAGCAGCGCGACACGACACCACCAACACCAGTACACAGACCACCACCTCCCTCGTCGGAACGCGGTTGCGGCCGGCCGGGCGGTGCTCACCGCCGGAGAGACGTCGCCTCATCAAACTCCCAAATTCAACCATCCAATTTCAACATCTAAACAAGCCCGTAATGGACGCATGGACGCGCCGCGATTGGTAGCCTAGGCTGCCTAGCTCCAGTCGAAGGAAGCCAAAGCACTGTCCGCAGTGACAAAAAAAAACCAGCTGGATTAGGATGCCCTATCCTTTTGGCTGACCTACCTCAGATTAAAGCACAGAATTGACAGTATATAAAAGGAGGAGTAGGTCTATGTTAGATTAGATCACTACAGATTGCTAGAGCAGCACTGTATCTTACGTATGTACTCCGGTGCTGTTTGTTTAAACTGAAACTACAGTATGTGCTTAGGATCTATAGGGACGCACGGAACAGTCCAAAATTTGTGATGATGAAAACTGGCTCATCAGTCGTTAGTTTACAGTACATGTCCGCACAGAAAAAGGTATCAAACCCGCTTTACAATTTTTAAGACCTGGCACGGATGGATGCGCGCTTGCTTGCTTGCTTTATTCAGACATGATGCTGGCGATAATCCGTGGTCGTCCGGACGGTGTCATCATGGCGGGCACACAGCACAGGGCTCCATCGCGGTAAACTATCGTCAAATCGGGAAATTACTGAGATGTGAGATCCGATCATGGCCGCGTCAAGTAGCAGCAGTATGAATTTACCTCTCGCTCACAGTTTTGGTAGCTCCTTCGGTGGCTGTCATGCAGAAATTGGACGCCACGGATCGAAACGAGCCGTCCCTGCCGCGTAAATTGGATGCAGAAAAAATACGTAGCTTAAACTCTCACACGCAAAGGGCTCCAGTCCTGCACTCTTGCTGCCGATGCTCCGGTCTTTGCCTCTGCAGCAGTGCAGCACCAATCACCGTGCAAGTTTCTTTTTTTTTCATTTCTCTTTGGTACCTGAATTTGAGCAATATCCTCTGCACAGCTATTCTTTGTACCAGCAGTACGTACGTTGTTAGTTTCACGATTTCATCGCATCGCATGTACTCTGAAATGTTTTTCTGCACGTCCGTCGCAGCCTTGATTGAGTTTGAGACCTTTCTTGTTTATTTTTTTACGAAAGACCTTTTTTTTTTGTTTCTGAAAACTCAGAAGTGAGAGGCAATAACCTCGGGAAGTCAGGATATTCTCGGCGAGCCCGAGACCCCCCAGCTGGAAGCATGTGTTGGTTGAAGTGGACGTAGTAGAGTAGCCTTTTCCTTACCGATCGTGTCCGTTTAATTTAGTCCGCTCGATGGAGCTTGACGACACCGGATTTCGCTAAGCTACCCGGTTACCCGTGGGATTGATCGCGTCGAGTCCTCAGTGTCTGTTGACAAAGATGCGCGCGGTGTCGTACTGTCGTAGCTCCCTCTCTGCACGTGTACTGAACCTAATTGGATTGCTAGCTACTTGTTTAACACACACGGAGCGCAAATTTACAATTACAGCGGGTTGGTAACTCGGGTTCTGGTTTATATTCCTGACATACTATAAGTTGTCGCAAGTGAGTGGTAGCCTAGCTCCTCTGTTTCATCAGAACAGTCTGATCGAAGGATGAACTCCACCAACGACAGAGGAGGAAACCACGGTAGAGACCCAAAAAGAAAAAAGAAAGAAAACAGCTGGATTAGGATGCCCTATCCTTATGGCTGACCTCCCTCAAATCAAGGACACATGAGCACAATTCGACACCATATAAAAGTAGCGAGTAGTAGTAGGATTATGATTATCCTAGATTACGTACTACTCTCTCTCTGTACCTTTTTATCTGTCACTGTCAGTTTCCGTGCCACGATTTAGATTCGATTTGTAGAAAATATGTGTAATATTTTGATCTAATTTTTTTGTTAAAAACTAGATTCAAATATCTATCTAATGATGTTTATTATGTACTATAAATATTAATATATATTTTTTTATATTCAGTCAGAGTTGTTTCTCGAGAGTTGTAAATGACAGATAAAAAGGGACGGAGGGAGTAGATACTAGATATATATATAGATGTAGAGTAGAGCAGTATTTTAGAAAGCGTGGTGTTGTTTGTTTGGACTGAGATAGGACTCACGGAGCAGTCCAAAATTGGTCATGACGAACTGGCTCATCAGTGATTAGTTTACGGCCGTGTTTAGATGTTGAAATTGGGTGGGTGAATTTGGGAGTATGATGTCACATCGTAATCATTGCGCTACTGTAGCATTTCGTTTGTATGTGCGAAAAATTATCCAAAAATTAATTAATTAGGCTCAAAATGTTCGTCTCGTAGAGTACAACAAAAATGGGCAATTAGTTTTTGATTTCATCAATATTTAGTACTCCATACATGTTATGACATTTTGATGTGATGGGAAATCTTTTTTTTGCATAGTGAATTTGGGAGTTGTCTTTTTGGAACTAAACAAGGCCTACATGTCGGCACACATGGCTGTGTTCAGTTCCAAAAAGTGTAAGGGAAAATTTGGGGAAAAAAGTCACATCGAACACTGTAGCGCACTGTAGCACTTTTCGTTTGTTTGTGGTAAACATTGTCCTATCATGACCTAACTAGGTTCAAAAGATTCGTCTTATCGTGTACATCAAAACCATGTAATTAGTTTTTTCATTTACCTATGTTTGATGCTCCATACATGAGGAGAGAGATTTGATGTGATTTGACGTAATAGGTGAATAGTGAAGTTTGGAGAGAGAAGTTTTGGGAAGTTTGGGAACTAAACACAGCCAAAAGGTATCAGACCCGCTTTCCGTTAAGACCCGCCACGGATGGATGTGCGCGCCCTTGCTTTATTCAGACATGATGCTGGTGATAATCCGTGGTGTCATCATGGCAGTCACAGCACAGGGTTCCCTCGCGGTAAATATTTTTTCTTTTTTGAACTAATCCCTCGCGGTAAATATAAAAGACCTCATTAACGACCCCACCGCAATTACTGAGATCCTACCGGTAGCGCGCGGTATGGGCTGTGTTTAGTTCGTGGTTTAAAAGTCACGTCGGGGTCGTGTTTCTTTAATGCTGGCAAAATATTTTTTAAATAATAGATATAAAATCTGGCCATAACCAACAAGCGGCTACAACACGACTTTACAAAATTGCAGCACTTCCATTTGCATCCACACAATTATTAAAAAAAATACACCACATTATTTGATAAGAGATTTAAGCAGTAATCCTTTTGCTGAATCTCCATCCGTGGTGAGCAAAAATCCGCATTACCAAAACCTCTAGAGCCTGACATGCGTCGATTAGTACTTGCCGATCCTGTTCATGCCGATACAGACGCTCCCAAAAACGAAGCCAGTGTGTCCCTCTGAACAGTACCTACAAGTAAGTTTTCGTAGGAGTATTGTTAAAAACCAAGTCATTCCTACTAAGCCATAATGCCCAACATAAAGCAGATACACCCAGTAACAGTTTACTCTTTAACTTTTCATTGAGACCTACAAGCCAATTATTAAACATAAAACTAAAACTATGAGGTATTTGGATTTAAAAAACAATCTGAACAACTCGCCATAGGAATTTGTCCATATGACAATTAAAAAATAAATGTTTAATAGTTTCCATCCTGGAACAGAAAACACAGATTTTACTCCCATTCCAGTTCCTTTTTGCTAAGTTGTCTTTTATCAATATCACACCTTTCTTTAAGTACCACATGAAAACCTTGATTTTTAGAGGCAATTTGAGCTTCCATAATCTTGTATGTTGCTGAATATTACCGTTTGCAATAAGCGCCATATACATTGACTTGACAGAGAACAAACCAGATAGGGTAAGTGACCATCTAAAGGTATCATTACTGTCATTCAAATGAATATGGCAGATTCTGCTAACAAGGTTGTGCCACAGGTTTAAATCCTGTCCTACTGATGACCTTCTAAAGGACATATTAAGAGGGACCCTAGAAAAAACCTGGGCTACCGTATCACTCTTCTTCCTAGTAATATGGTATAAAGACGGGTACTGCTGTCTCAAAGTAAAATTACCCAACCATTTGTCATCCCAGAACCGAATCTGATTCCCATCATTGAGCTGGAAGGTGCCAAAATTGGTAAAGGTTTGTCATTCAAAATATTGCCAGCCCCTTTGACCAATAATTAAGGATATTAAATAAAGTCAGTTTATAAAACTACCTTCACAATATTGTACTATTTTGCGAGATTTACACGGCTAGAGGATGGTTTGTACCAAAATATGAATTGATTAGGCTTATTAGATTCGTCGCGCAAAGTTGCACTTATCCCTAAAAAGGTTTTATAAATAGACTTCATTTAGTGATTCATGTATGTAAGATTCCCTTTGGCTTTTTTTTCCAAAGGGAAAGAAATACGGCCCGGGTCAAATTGGATGCTGTAGCACTTTGGTTTGTTTGTGGTAATTGTTGTCCTATCATGATCTAACTAGGCTCAAAAGATTCGTTTCGTCGTGTACGTCAAAACTATGTCCAGTCCAGCCAAACCCAGTCTGTGGTGCTGTAAGTTTGTTTGCTAAACAACTAATGGTGTTAGTTTATCATCGAGGAGCAGAGCAGTGCAGATTTTGCCATGATGAACTGGCTCGTCAGTGACGGTGGCTAGTTTTTCATGTCGGCACCCAAAAGCTTATGGGTGTGTTTGGTTGGATGGATGGGATGGGACGAAGAGGGATGGGATGAGCCCATCCAATGTTTGGTTGGATGGATGGTGTTAACACTGGGGTATATTCTCTTAATATGCCGGATGACTCCATCCCAAAAAATCGGAGGGATGGGCGGCAGCGTCAGGGGCGAACCCATCCCTCACTCGTGCCCGTCACCTCCCCCACCTCCTCTCACCCCTCCTCCTCGCTCACCGCGCCCCACCCCACCACCGCCGCGCTCTCTCCCCTCCCTCCGCCGCCGCGCCAACCCTGCTGTCGCCGCGCCCCCTCCTTGCAAGTACCATGGCTTTG
>OAMR01000113.1:329799-345247 GCA_900205405.1 Echinochloa crus-galli
AGGTTTAATAGACTAATGAGCAAATTATTAATTAATAATAATATATGTATCTATATGCGTAGTTCTAGATGATGTTATGATTATATCCTATTATTATAGTATGACAGAGTAGATTTTGAAGGTATTAAGACCATATAAATACTATTATTATTGTTGTAATTTTAAATTTAATCCTAGCTCGCGACCTTAACGAGCCAGCTCGCAAGCTTAATGAGCCGAGCCGAACCAGGATTTTTGCTCGTTTCCTTAACGAGCGGAGCCGAGCTGGCTCATTTGGCTAACGAGCTCGAACGAGCCGAGCCAAAACGAGCCGAGCTCGCTCGATATCCACCCCTAATTACCACAAACAAACGAAAAATGATACAGTGTGCTACAGTGTTCGATGTCATTTTCACCCAAATTCACATTCCCTCTTCGGAGAAGTGAACACCGCCATTATTATCATGGCAGGCTCTAAGCGTGCATGCACGCGTTTCCTCTTTCGCGAAAATAAGCTTCAATTCAAACAGAAAATCATTCATGCGCTGGTCAGCACCTCCGTTGACCTGGCATATAATTTGTAACATTTCTCTTCCTCTTAATGAAATACGTGTCAAGGCACGGTCGCGAAAAATTCAAACAGAAAATCAAAACTTACCGAGGTCATCATGTCCGTAGTGGACAGAGTGGTACCGGTATGAGTTTACCTGATGATCTTGCACATATGTGACGGGGCGATTTGTAGCACCCAGCCGTCGTGCAGGATCGACGGCGTGGATTGTCTGACTTGCTGAAGGCAAGTCAGCTGTGACTTGCCCCCCTCCCGATGCCATCCATGGTTCATCTGACGGCTGCTGTAGTTATTGGCCCATGTGTGTTGTATATCAAGCAATGAAACTCCCATGTGTGTTGGATATTAGCCCAAATAAACCCATTTAGAGAGTAAACGAATAAACAACAATTAACTGAGATATTTGTCAATATAAAATAGTATTTCACTTAAATATTTTGAAACAGCTCCATGCTCCAAATAATCGAAATAATCTTCACCAAAATTGGTATGACACAAATTTAATGACAATAGTTTCAAACTTTCTACGGTACTCATTTTCACGTTGAACTAGTTCAAGTACTATTGTATTTTAAGTTTAATCTTTTTTATTGTCTGTTGTGAAATATATATATTCAAGAATTTTTTATAACTAATTCAATAGATGTCACGTGGAAGGCTATTTTATTATTTTGAGATTGATTGTTGAGCACTGTTCAAAATACTTAAGTGAAATGCTATTTTATGTTGAGAAATAATATAGCTATTATTAGCAACATTTTTTTGAGAATGATTAGCAACATTTTTATTGTATTACTTCTTTGCACATGGGCTAACTTCGTTGTGGGCTTTACATGGGATAAATTTTGAAAAAGCTAATAACTACGGCAGCCCTCGGATGTTCCATGGATGGCATCCGGAGGGGGGTAAGTCACAGCTGACTTGCTTTCAGCAAGTCAGACAATCCACGCCGCAAGATCGAAGGCTATGGCCTCCGGGAGAATGAGTTGTCGCTGTCGTGTGGAGGCATATTTGCGCGAACCGATGTTGATGGGTCGATGGCCGTGGTATTGTACGAGTCAGACGCAGGGAGCAAATGCTGATGGTTTCTGATGGTCCAGCCCTGGCCCGGTTTGGCCTCTAGGGATCATGCCGGCCACAGCTATGCCAAGGGCGCGGCCCCCCTCCCTGATTTATTTTGTCACCGGCACGGCACAAGACTGCTCCCAGACGAGAGGACGCGACGCTGGTGTCACCGCTCGCTGTTATTATCTCATGAGTAAATTGCGCCTAGCTAGGGGTGGTAAAGGGCCCTCACTTTTGTATTAGAGATTTTAAGGATCAAGCCGGATTAGAGCCGGATCAAAATAATATTAGTTTTTGAGCTAAATTTTGCTAGGGCCAGGTTTGATTATGAAAGAACAAACGGGCCATGATCCGTTACCACCCCTACGCCTAGCATACAACAACTTGACATGTGGGTGCACATTGGTCCAACAACTTATAAAATGCTTAATATAGTACAATAACTTGACAAGTGGGTGCAGATTTGTTCAACAACTTAAAAAATGCTCAATTTAGTACATTAACTTGACATATAGGTGCAAATTGGTCCACAACTCGTGAAATACACCTTTTCTACCGGGTTTTTTCTTCTCAATTGTGTGCATATTTTATTTGTCCATTAATGCAAATTAAATTAAATTCTAAAATAGGACCATTAGTATTACCGAAAGACTGAAGTTCATAAGAGAGACTTTATGACCTTTTGTTTGTTTTGTGTTTCTACACATGTATTCAACGATATAGTAGAGAAAACAAGTTGGTTTATGTTCTTTTAGCAAATTTTTCATTTCTAAACAAGCATAGAAGACCTTAAAAAAGTATTTATGCGAAGCTCCTAAAAGGTGTAGTTAGTAGTTATCAATATAATGGTTTATTTTGTGTAGCTGAAAGATGCATATAATTAAACAATAAGAAATAACGAGGGATAAGTTATAATTATTGAATGTGAAATTAATTATTATTAGTCAAAATTAAATCACTACATAAAAATAATTAATTGTAAGACATAACATAGTTTTCTAACCATCAAAGGCTCTTATCTTGGCCAAATACAATGATTGGTTTATGAAATCAGTTTCACCACTAATAGATTTTTTTTGAAAACTACACCATTAATAGTTTGACATTAAGTTATACCGACTAAGATTTGCAACACTAAATTTCAACTTTTACCAACCAACAACCGTCGCTATTGTGGGGCTCTGGTGTAGCTATCGCCACTCGAATATCAATATCAGTGATTAAATAATACGTACTTAATAAGTTGTTCTGATGTGAACATACCTCTATTACGACCTAGAGTGAGTACTCACATATTGCTATGGTACCGTTTGGACTATGAATGCACTATTTTACCAAGTTATTTATTAAATTAAGTATTTTATAAGTTATTGGACTAATTTACACAAACCTGTCAAGTTATTGTACTAGATTAAGCATTTTATAAGTTGATGTACCAATCTGCACCCACTTGTCAAGTTGTTGTAGGGTGGATGCAATTTACCACCGTGATAACTATAATCTGAGCCTGAGCCAATGACGCATCCGACGCGAGGACGACGAACCCGGACGGAGCGCTAGCACACGCAGCGAGTCGGCGACGGAGACGGACGGCGAACGGACCCGCTCCCGCCCCCCTGACCGGCCATCGGCCTATACACAGCACGGGATACCAAAACTTCCATGCCGCGCGAGTGCTTTTGTGATGGCCCGTAACGTCTGCTCCATCAAGCGTCATCATTGCCCCTACTTATCAACATCATAAACGGCTGATCACAGACGGTTTTGAAAAACCGTTTATGATAGGGGCATCACAAAGGGTTTTACAAAACCGTTTGTGATGTCATCACAAACATCACAAAACGGTTTTAGTTTGTGATGTCATCACAAGCGGGTGTGATGTTGGGGCATCACAAACGGTTGTATTTGTGATGGCATCACAAACGGTTCGTAATACGAACCCTCTGTGATGTCCACATATACGCGTAAATTTAAAATTTGAGTTTTTTCAAACGACCTCGGATGGAGAAATAAATTTGAAATTTGAGTTTTTTAAACGATCTCGGATGGAGAAATAGTCAAAATAAGAGTTGTAGATTTTAAAAAGTTATGAAACTTTGTAGTTGACAACTTTTTCATTTGAAATCATCTAGTCAACCAGATCTAAGTTTGAATGTTGTCAAATTTGAAATTTGAGTTTTTTCAAACGACTCCGCTGGAGAAACTATCAAAACAAGAATTGTAGATTTCATATAAGTTATGAAAATTTGTAGTTGACGACCTTTTCATTTGAAATCATCTAGTCAACCAGATCTAAGTTTGAATGTTGTCAAATTTGAAATTCAAATTTTATAAACTACTTCGGATGGAGAAACTACCAAAATAAAAGCTGTACATTTCAAAAAGTTATGAAACATTGTAGTTGACCACGTTTTCATTTGAAATCGTTTAGGGCCTCAAACAAGCATATTTGTATCAGGTGAGTATAATACGATAGGAATCGGAACCCTATCTAGTCATATGTGATAGTGAGGTGTAGTGGTAGAGGAGGTCTCGCGCGAGGGAGAGGTCATGGGTTTGAATCACGCCGGCCGCGTAACGCGCGATTTGTGCGTGAAAAATTTCCCACATTGAAATAATTTTCCCCCTATTTTTTGGGTTTTTCGCGGGTGCAGGAAAATCACAAACGGTTTGTGATACCCATCACAAACGGTTCTTGAACCACTTTTCACTAATGCCTCCCAAAACCGTTTGTGATGGCCTTGTAGAACCGTTTTTGATGAGGCAATCTGTAGTAGTGCCCATTTATACAAATTAAGAAATCCCAATGGCTTTAAAGCATATTACAGTAGGTCAGCGGTCGTTGTTTCATGCAGTACCGTATAAAATCTTTGATAACATGCATAACAGAGAAAGATGAGAGAAAGAGATAGCCGCTACATCATAAGACCGTTCCTTCATTATTGTACGAACTATTGTTGCTATGCACCTCACCATATTTATTTTTTTACCCACAAATTATGGTATGATATTACTACGAGACAACCAAAACAACAACTAATTATATGGGTTGTCTATTAAGTCATCCTAAAATTACATGTCAATGTATATGGCCACCTATTAGACAAAATCAATATAGTCGCTCTAAGTTATGCTTGCACTTTGAGCGCCGGATCTATACTGGTAGCCTTCACACATTGAAATAAATTTTTCCCCTATTATTTTCCTGTTTTTTAGGTTTTTCGCGGGTGCAGGAAAATCATAAACCACGAACCGTTTGTGATACCCCCATCACAAACGGTTCTTAAACCACTTTTCACAAACGCCTCCCAAAACCGTTTGTGATGGCCCTGTAGAACCATTTGTGGTGAGGCAATCTGTAGTAGTGCCCGTCTATACAAATTCAGAAATCCCAATGGCTTTAAAGTATATTACAAGAGGTCAGTGGTCGTTGTTTCATGCAGTACCGTATAAAATCTTTGATAACATGCATAAGAGAGAAATATGAGAGAAAGAGATAGCCGCTACATCATAAGACCGTTCCTTCATTATTGTACGAACTATTGTTGCTATGCACCCCACCATATTTATTTTTTTTACCCACAAATTATGATATGATATTACTAAGAGACAACCAAAACAACAACTTATTATATGGGTTGTCTATTAAGTCGTCCTAAAATTACATGTCAATGTATATGGCCACCTATTAGACAAAACCAATATAGTCGCTCTAAGTTATGCTTGCACTTTGAGCGCCGGATGTATACTACTCTATAAGGTCTGCATGTCATAGTCCTTCGGATGTTTCTCAATTCTTTTTCCTCCTTTCAGTTAATTGCGTCCACAGACTAACACGGGCGGCTCTGCCAAATGGACATGGGTGTACATATATATACATTCAAAAGTTTTGATCAATAAATTATGTTAATATACATGCATGATGTATGTTAGGAGTGAAGGATATGAATAAATTGCTTCATCCCAAAGTAGATCTTCCAGCATAATACCCTATTTTGATTGCTTATTCCTAGGGCTTGTTTAGTTTGTGGCTGGCACCCAACCGGAAAGTCGGACGTTGACTCAACTAGTGAAATATGTTTGAATAGAAACTGAATATTGGTGCGCATGTACAATGACGAGTCAAGGGTGGGCGAATCCTATGCCAAAATCTTAGTTCAACCTTGTGTTGGCTATTTGCAGGGTGGACATAGACACAAACCAAACATGCCATTAGTCTCTACATGCCAAAATCTTGTTAAGTATTTATAAAATTCAAGTCAGCTATGTGTGGCTGTTTTCTCAATGCATATACTAATTCCTTTTATAGGTTAGGTATACTAGAGTTCAGTACTGCGCTATGGCCTACATTACTTATCAACTCTTGTAGCCATTTTTTTATAAAATAATTGTACAAAGTATCATTAACGTACTAAATATCCTAAAAGAAGAGTAATCACTCCCCCCCTCTCTCTATCTACCACAACAATAAACTATCTCCTATCCATATTTCATGCTTCACTATACTCTATGATTCTCTTTACAACAGTACAACTAAAAAACAGAATATCAAACTCATGCATGTTTAAAACACTAATATCTTTCACTAGATGAAAAACACTTATCATATCGAGCATGTGGCATGACCACAGTAGTAATTAGTAGACATGCACGTCAAAAGAAAAAGTTCAACAAGATTGTAGCTAAGATGTGACCATTAAGTCATTTGTGCAATTATACTTACTGTAACCTCTGTGATTAGAAAAAAATGCTAACTATTATAAATTATTTCTTTAAACTGTTACTAAGGAATACTAATGAGATAACCATGTAATTATTTTTTAAGACTGGTACTCTTGCACTAAAAGTATAAGAAAAATATCTTCTATACAGTTTTATTTATCATCTTTTTTTGTTATGAGCAAATAGTACTATAATTTGAAATACATTGAATAACAAATACAAGAAGCTAGTTTACATATAGTCTTACAATATCATGATTTCACATGCAATTTGATAGAGATCTTAAAACTATTTTCTTCTTCTACAATTAAATTCTCTTTCTCACATATATATTGAAAAAACATTTTAGGTTTTACAAGGGTGACATATTTGTATGCAAAATATAAAATACATATATATCAAACCACACATATGTGATGTTCCTCCTAATTCTATTGTAACCTATAAATAATCCAACTAAAAATGCTCACATGTGCTTAAATCATAGGTAACATGGTTTAATTCCTTTGTGTATATATTAATTCCTATAAAGTAATAGTACACTAAAAAGGTGGTTCAAGTATAGAAAACCATCTAAAGATTAACATGTTTTAAATATACTTCTAGACAATAGATATTTATGTAGGCACAAACTATCACTGTTATAAGTTATAAATACAAGACATGGCCATAAATCAACTTTTAAATGATTTACAAGTTACCCTTCATCACACTTTTGAAATGCAAATTTCAAGGAGTAGCGTTGAGTGGCATCAAATTTCCTCCTCATACAATAAACCGCTCTTGGTCCTTCAAGAATTATTGTTTTCATGACTAAATAATCAACTAAATGACAATATTGTTTTCCTTAAATTAATATTTCTTTTAATATCAAGTATTAGAATAAAAATATTTAAATAAATAAATGTGGAGAAAAGTATTTCCAATTGTTTGGTTTTTGGGATTACAAGGCCTTCACATATATAGGCAGACCTGCCCCCCCTGTCGATCATGTTTCCCCATAGAGTACACCATAGCATGACATGATCAAATTATCATATGATTTTCAATCTTACAAAGGACAATTATGCATGATGGTATAATCACTGTTTGATTTTCAAGCTTACTAAGGACAATTAGGACTTTTTACATGTTTTGCTACGCAATGCACAACCAGATATTGAAAAAAATAAAATGCGTAACCTAATAATAATAATCTGAAGGCCCATTGAGCCATGTCGATGGCGATGGAGGCGATGTAGAAGTTGCCGATGGCCCTGATTACCTCCTGGAAGTGTCTGACCTGTTTGGTGCTATCGACTAGATGCGCCGCCTTGCCGAAGAATGTGTGCACGCCGGTGGCGATGACGACGGACTCGATCTCCCCCTGCTTGCAGGTGGAGCCCGAGTAGACGTTGTCCCCAGGGTTCTTGGTGACCTGGAGGCACTCGCCGGTGAGGGCAGACCAGACGATCTTGAGCGGGTCACCATGGAGTAGGCGTGCGTCGATGGGGAGGATGTCACCGGGGATGAGGACTGCCACGTCCTCCTCGCTCCAGCGGCCATTGTGGAGCACCTTGGTATTGGGCGCGAGGTTGGCCATTAGCGCCTCGGCCGTGTTCCTGGCGCTGTTATCTTCCCGTAGTTGAGGGAGAGAAGCACGACGATGCCGACGAAATCTTGGCAGTCCGGTGGCTTGTGGTCGCCATTGGCGAGAACGATGGCAATGAAGGCGACGCTCTCCATCACCCACGATAGAGTGTTCCACATGAACCCTAGGAACTTCAGCACCTTGCTCTCCTGCTCACAGTACAGAGTCATACAATTGTTACATGATACAAACCTTGCAGATCTAATTCTAAACACACACGTAGGGTGGAAATTATAGACAGATCGACCATGATCGAAAAAGGAGATTGGGACTAGACATATTCATCAATTAACCTTTTTTTCTTCTAGTTTGTTGGGGCCAAAGATCTCAGCACACATTTGTGATTGCAAGAATCTTTCTTTAGGTATTCAGGGAACATTGAAACATTGCAAAACTTTCCATAGGAATAGAAAACCATTGGTGCTAGAATCAAGATGGTCTTTTTTGAGAATAGACATGCAAAGTGTTTGTATAGTGCTAGGGCGTCTCCAAAGGAAATAGATAGCTGTTAGCTATTTGATGCCACATCATATAATAGGTCCCATATGTAAGAAAATTTTATTCCATTTTAGAAACTTGCCTTACTCTCTCTATCTCTTTCATAGATAGGATGAATAAAGATGGTATATACTTTTGAATTGTGCTAGATAGAGAGAGGAGAGAAGAGCTAATACACTGTCTTCATTTACTCTCAGCAAAGCCGAAGGTCACATGTATGAAATACGTCCATCAGATAGTATTTACTATTTACAGTTCACTCATTGTAAAATAAGGGCATTAATTGTTGAAATCATTACAAAATAACCACTGTCATTAACTTTTTGCAAAAAACAAGTCGTTAGCTGATGCTTCTTGTGAAGCAATAAAAAAGAAATATGATCCGTGTAACAAGTTGCTTGTACGTGCTTATACTTTGATTGAGAATTTTATTTATATTTTTTTGCGTAAATAACAACGTTATTAGAGCAATGGTCTCCTTTATGTACGTTCAAGCACAACTGTGGCAAACTACCTGCCTGAATGTTGTATTTTTGTTCCCTAGGTATAATATAGTTTGGAAAGTTGAGATGTTGAATTGGTGAGGAACTATAGCAATTGTTCTTAAAAAAAAGAGGAACTATAGCAATTAAACTATCTATGTAGGGGTTTGAGCTTTCCTTTAAGCCATAGTTCTTCTATTTGCGAATAGTTTCTTTTTGTGGCTGAAACAGAGCTTTATTTAGGCAGGAATATGATTACAGTCATTTAAGACCGGGCTCATTGTCACAGCAGGTGCTTGACCCAACCAAAAAGCAGTATGAAAATTGTGCCTATCTAAATGAGCTAACTCATGAGCAATTACATTCATCTCTCGTTTCACCTGAACTACTCTCCAACTATCTAGCAGTTGGCCATACGCATGTGCCCAGCCATGATGAAGCTTATCTCGGATCTGTCCACCTATCTCGCCATTGCCATGGCCACTCTTGCGCTGTCAGTTTCAATTATCACCGAGCCCTGAGTCCACTATGACGCTAGTCGGAGGCCCACAACGCAAGCTCTAGATTACGCCTCAATTGCACTGGCACATCGAAACAAGACTTCCCAAGCCGTAAATAGAACTTCACCTTTGGAATTCCGTGCGATAACAGCCACACCAGCGGCACCAGTCTGGTCCACATAGGATCCATCGACATTGATTTTACTCCAACCTTTAGGTGGAGGAGAGCATTGAATTTGCTGCGCTCCCTGATCCTGAAGTCCTTCTCTCCTATTGTCGGACATCCTACAGTTCTCCTTCCCCTTCTTTGAGCCAACCACTGCCTGTTGTGCACTCAGTTCCAGTGTCTCTCTCATATTCAACAAAAAATACAAAGACTCATCTAGCTGAGTAGACCCAGAATCATGTGTAATATTATTGTGTACTATCCAAGCTCTCTATATGGTAAGCTTAACCAAGACCTATTGTTCCTCTGTGCATCTATCTAATAGCAGCAGTAGCCAATTAGGGCCTGAAAACTTGAACATCTCTTCCTCCGGCAAGGCCAGTGCTGTCGCATGGCTTGCCTTAAGTTATACGCCTATGAGCACTCAACAATAGCATGGAAACTAGTCTCTACAGTCAGCCCACATAACATACATGTGTCTTCAAGCTCAAGTTTTCCTGTGAACTTACATCTCCTCGTAGGGAGGATATTTCGACATAATTTCCAGGTGAAGACATTAACCTTCGATGGAACCCCACTCTTCCAAACATTGCTCCATAGCTTCCTATCACCATCTGGAGCTGCACTTGATGCCATAGTTGACTGCATCTCCCTCTCCTTCAGCGGTAGATTATATGCACTCCTGACAGTGAAAATGCCAGTCCTCTCTAATGGCCAGGCAAGAAAACCCTAGGTGGGCATAGATGGTAACTTATTTTTTGCTATCGCTTCAACATCCATCGGGTTAAACAAGCCTGCCAATGTACCATAATCCTAGTTGCGACCCTCAAAGTCTAGCAATTCAGACACCCAGTTCAAATGACATCTTCCTTTCCTTGTGGCGACTCGATATGAGTGTTCCCTTGGAATCTAGGGGTCTCTCCAGATGCGCACTTGCGAGACACATCCAATTCTCCAGATAACTCCTTTCTCTAGTAAGTCCAACCAATGTAAGATGGATTTCCATGTAAGTCCAACCCATGGAAGATGGATTCTCCAAAAGGAGGAAGAAAGAAGCTCCATAAAAATGGCATGCCACCAATTGGAGACGATGGCCATGGAGATCTTTGCCAGGCATGGGTGAAGGTTTAGCAATAGATTAGGTTGTTAAGCTATGATTTGCTTTCTTTTCATTTTCTATTGACAGCTTGTATGCTGTGGCGTGTAAGTGTGCTATGGGGAGACGGAGTCTCTGATATAGCAAAACTTATAATAATATGGCCCAATGCAACTTTGTTTGCAGCAGCCAGGATTTTTTCATTTGCTTGATAAAATAAAACTCCCTTTATCTAAAAAAGATGGATTTCCATGTATACGAACCATTTGCGTTGAAGGCTGTGTCCACGAGGCAAGCTTAGGGATAATACCTAGCTTTTAATAACTGTGCTCACAAACTATAACTCAATTAATCTCCAAGCCTATCATGCTAGCATGGCCTAGTTGAACAGACATAGATCCTTGAAGCCTAGACCTCTATTGCATTTCTTTAGTGTCAGGGTCTTCCATGCGACCCAAGCAGCCTTCCTTTAACCACCTTCAACTCCCCACAAAAAAGGTTTCATACTCTTTTTCAGATCATCGCAGGTGCCTAGAGGTATCTTGAATACACTCATAATATAGGTCGGGCCACCGATTTAATCAGGACCTCTTTAGCTGCCGATGACATGTTCTTTTCAGTGTAATCCTTCAACCTTTTACTCAGTCTTTCTTTTAGAGATTGAAATCTCTCACCCTTCATCCTTCCAGTTGCAATGGGTAGCCCCAAATATTTGGCCTCAAATCCACTAGTTTCCACACCAAGTGTCTGTTTGACCCACTCCTGTAAACTATGATGTCCTTTCTCATTGAACATAATAGAACATTTAGATGGGTTAATAAGTTGACTAGTGCAATGGGCATAGGTTTCCAGTACATTCTTCACCTGTACTGCTTGGGCTACATTAGCCTTAAAGAATAGCAAAGTGTCATCAGCAAATAATAAGTGTGAAATCTCCAGAGCGTCCCTGCCTATATGAAGTTGTTGCATGGCCCCTGTGTCAATTTTCCTGCTGATTAATTTTGAGAGACAGCCAGCCACAAATACGAAGAGATACGGCGACAAAAAGGATCACCTTGACGAAGACCTCAGGATGGAGTAAGTGGTGCCGACATGACGCCATTGAAGCGAACCGAGTAGCGCACCGACGTCACGCACGACATGACTCGCTGCACCCACGAACTTTGAAAGCCCAGCTTCAGTAGAACATTGTTAAAAAAAACTCCAGTCCACCCCTGTCATACGCCTTTTATAGGTCCAATTTGTATGCACAAAAGTGACCCCCTCTAATCTGTGTTTCCACAAATAGCATGTAAGCATTCAAAAGCAATTATAGCATTATCTATTATTAATTGACCAGGAATAAAGGCACTTTGGTTCAACGAAATAATATCATGGAGTAGTGGTCGTAGCCGGTTGACAATGCATTTGGCCACCACTTTATAGACCACATTGCAAAGACTAATAGGTCTAAAATCCTTCGGGGTTTCTGGTACAACAACTTTGAGAATCAGAACTATCCAGGTATCATTAACCCCCTCAGGAATCAGATAGGACTCAAAAAATTCTTTGACTGCTCTTATTACATCCTCCTTAAAGCAGTAACCAATTCCTTTGGAAAAAAAATGTGCAGACAGGCCATTTGGTCCTGGTGCCTTTAGGGGGGCAATCTGAAACATTGCATCCCCTATCTCTTCGTCGCCGTAAGGTTTGCATAGATCATAATTCATTTCTTCAGTAATTTTAGGATAAAAAAGGTCGACAATTTCCCTAGGATCAATGGAATTATCTCTAGTAAAAAGCTCTTTAAAATATTGTACTAGCATACCTTGCATAGCTGCCACAACCGAGCACCAGCTTCCATCCCCTATTTGAAGCCTCCTGATACAATTCTTCTTTGCCCTCCACATGGCCTTGCGATGAAAATACTTCCTATTGCGATCACCTTCTCGAAGCCATCTGATTCTTGATCTTTGTAGCCACATCATCTCTTCACGATATAAGATCTCATCCAGCTCCCGCTTTGCTTCCAAGATTTTCTCTCTATTCTGAATAGAATCTTGTAACTCTAATCTTTCCATTTCTCATTTTAGAGCCGCAATGCTCTTTGTGATATTGTTAAAATTTTCTTTAGTCCACTTCCTCAGATCCTTGGTTAGTGTGTCCAGAGATTTTGATAGAGACCCCAAGTCGCTCCCAGGTTTTGTGTTTAGCCAAGACTTCTCGATCACAGTTTGCAAGCTCACTTCTCTTTCCTACATAATTTCATACCTGAATGGATGTTCCTGCTGATAGGTCTGGACAAAATGCTCGAAGCTCGTTAGCTCACTCGGATCGCACCCGGTTCACACTACAAGAAATGTGTTGGTCTTTGACGATTTCCCCGTGACATTTTAAAAAAAACGTCATAGTGGCGCACCATCTATGACGATTCTCTAGTTTTCGTCATAGATTCGCAGTAGTGGGTATTAGGCCCAAAACATAGTGACGTTTTATTGTTTTCGTCACAATTACTGTCACACCCTAAAATTCATCACAATGAAATAATAGAAATATTCTGAATTTTCTAGAATTTATTAAGTATTAAATAAAATTTTCTGTGTTTTAATTGAAATTTCTAGCACTTTTAATCAAATTAAATATCACATTAAACAATTTTAGCCAAAATAAGTTTTTGTTGCATTCATGTAGTTTCATTGTTCTTTATTTAATGGTAAATTAAGTTGGGGTTTAAGTTATGTTTAAACTCGAATTTAATTTGCTTTTGTTTGAGTCTTTGAATATTTTGTTTCTACTAAGTTCGTTTTTGCTCCTCCAATTCTTCGTCGGTCAAATTTCCATCCTCTCAGCCCGGTTTGTTTTTGCCCCTCCAATTCTTCCAGCCATGCAGGCCCAATCCCCCGTGCGGAGGAGTTGCTGGGCCCTAGCAGTGCGCTCGGCCCAAGAAGGAAGGCGAGGGGAGTTGAGACGGAGGGGCGAAAACAGACAGGGCTGAGAGTTCAAGGGGTATTTCTGGACTCGGTCCTAACAACTTCTAACAGCAAACAAATGTCATTCAAATTTGAATTTAAACATAGTTTTTCATGATAATTGCTAATATAACTTGATAATTCCTAATGTTATGGTCAACATGAGATTGTGTCCAAATTTTAGGTGCATACGAGTTCAATCATGTTATTAGTAGTTCAAATCTCAAAGTTTAATTTCAATTGTAGGAAACTATGTGAGAGTTGTATCAATTTGTGAACAATGTATACTTTTTTTTTCATGGAACCTAATAAAAATTTCATGTCAAGTGGAATCATCCATAAAATGATTCCATGCCAATTTTCAGAATTTTTGGAGACGTTTTGGGTATTATTATCATTATTTTCTAAGAAGGTGACTAGTAGAAGTTTGACTTTTGCCTATAAGTCAATTAAATTTTTTGTCAATATCCCATATGTGTGCTAGAATGGACCATAGGCGCCTAAATATAGTTTTTTAGAATTTTTTTGAATCTTATTAGAGGTACATATAGGTCAATTTTGAATATTTCGGTAAACACATTGAAATTCATTTAAATGGTAGAAAATAGCAAATGTACTTGAAAATTCTTGAAACTCCTACATGAGAACTTATATATTGTTTGTTACATGTGAAAAATATATTGACGGCATATGAGATAACTATTTTGCAACTTGCTTCACAAGGGTATATTCATTAGTGATTTAAAAAGTAGAAAATTAAAAAAGAAAAAGAAAAACGTCAAACAGAGAAGGCCCATTGTAGCCCAATTAGCCCAACAATTTCTGGCCATCCATTCTTGATCGACGGCTCTGATTTTATTGGCGTACTATATAAACCACTCAAACCCTAGCTCCTGCACTCCGCCTCCCGTCCTCCTCACCTTAGGCAGCAACCCCTCTCTGCTCCTCTCTCTCTCCCCAAGTCCCCAGGCCGCGAACCCTAGCTCCTGATCTGCTCGCCTCCCCCTCCTCGCCAGACCAGTCCTTCGCCGCCGCTCCTGCTCCCCTATCCCACTCGACGCTGCCTGCGCCCCCCTTCCCTCCCCTCCGGCCTCCACCTTTCTACTTCCCTCCCCTCCTCAGATCCAAGCGTGAGTAGCAGCGCGTTCTTCCCCGCGGCGTCCGGCGGCCGAGCGAGCAGTCCAAGCTCGGCCCGGGTCGGCGGCCAAGCAGGGCGGCGCCCGAGTGGGAGGCCCACGCGCGGCGGCGCGTTGGCGCACGGCTTGGTGGGGCGGCCAAGCAGGGAGGCCGGCCGGTCCCAGATCCAGGCGGCAGCAGTGGAAGCCGGCGTGCTCGATTTGCGGGCGGCGCTGCCGGCGTGCGCGATCTGAGATCCTACGCTGCCGTGCTCCCCGCCTCCCCCTCCCCCTGCTTCCCTCCCGCTTCCGCTCCTAATGAGCGATGTTCGGCGTGGATAATTTTTCCCAACTGAATCTCTCTGCCTGCAGATCGATGGATGAGGGAGGATGCCAAATCCGACAGCAGGGATCTCCTCCCCACGTCGAGTGCAGCTCGAGGTAGGCCCAGGCCCTGCCTTTACCGGCGTCGAGTGCAGCAGCTGCGCGGCAGCCTAATGTACAGCGGCGGACCCAGCCACGACGAGGTTTGCTTTCTTCTCCCAGTGTGTGCGTGCCCGCAGATTAATGCCTTGTCTATGATATGCTGAATTAATATTGTAGAGAGTAGAGATATGCCTTACTTACAAGAGTAGAGATGTACGTAGCTGTCTACTTCCAATATTCATATCGTACA
>OAMR01000113.1:389048-401952 GCA_900205405.1 Echinochloa crus-galli
CGGCGGCCGTGCGCGGCCGGCGGCGCCCAGCGGTGGCGGCCTTGCGGGCTCTGGTGGCCTCCGGCGCATGACGGCACGCTCCATGGGTGCAGAAGGCGGTGGACGGGCGTCTTGGATCTACGACAGGGGCGGTGAAGGCTTGCGGATGGGCGTCAGTCCTCGGAGTCAACCTTGCTTGCTCGGACTAAGTGCCGGGGAGGGGTTTGGGCTCCCGAGGCCACTCCCAATGCGAGTTTGGTGGTGGCATGCGGCGGCTCACGAACCCAGTCGGCCTGCGCTCATGGGCAGACCTTTTTCGTGGCCTAAGCGCAACGGAGGTTCGTCGTAGTGCGGTGTCGGCGGTGGTGGTTGGCGGCTGCTGCGGGCTACTTCCATCCTTTCAACGTCCCGTGATGAAGATTAGGGCTTTTCCAGTCGATGTGTCATCCTGCGTGCAGGGAAGGGGGTCGCGACTCTCGTGCCGTTGATCGTCGGTTTGGTTGAGGGAGACTAAGTGCTTGCCCTCGCGCTCCTGATGGTCGCGCCGGTGTTGTGGTCCATCTCTTTCCTTCATCGTCGGGTCGGCATTGGGCGAAGTGTCGGGCGAAAGCCTTCCCGGCTTGGTGTCGGTGTCAACAACGGCGGCGTTTTCGGGTGTCGTTGTCCTCCTTGGGCGTTTTGTTGGGATGCTTCCTGCTTGGTCTTTGGCTTCTTGGTGAAAACCTTTCTCCGGTTCTTCGGAGGAGCGACGACGACGGGACGCCGGTTACTCTTGGGGGCGTCGCTTTTGAAGTCTCGGGACGCTTCACCTGTGGTGGTTTGTTTTGTTGGGCGTTTCATCTGCGTATCCTCCCCCGCCGCGCCGCCGCCGGAGCTGGCCCCCGGAAGCCCGGGCGGCAGCTGTGAGGGCGGCGGCGTGGCCTCTTCGCCGGATCCGGGGCGGACTCAGCCGGATCTGGACAGCGGCGGCGGCCATGCGCGGCGGCCCGCGGCCGGCGGTGGCGGCAAATGGTGGCTCCGGATGGTGAGGCAGCGGCGCGGCCGCTGCGGTCTCGGTGGACGGCGGCTTCTCGGGATGGGGGCTTGACGGACAGCGGGCGGCGCCCTGCAGTGGGGGCAACCCGCAACGCTGTCGGTCGGCGGAGGCTTGCGGCGCGATGGTGGCATGGGTGCCGGCTGCGGGCGGCGGGCTCTGGTGGCCTCCGGCGCCTGACGGCAAGTCCCATGGGTGGAGAAGGCGGTGGGCAGGCGTCTCGGATCTACGACAGGGGCGGAGGCTTGCTGACGGGCGTCGGTCCTTGGAGTCAACCTTGCTCGGACTAAGTGCCGGGGAGGGGTTTGGGCTCCCGAGGCCACTCCCAATGCGAGTTTGGCGGTGGCTCGCGAACCCAGCCGGCCTTGCGCTCATGGGCAGACCTTTTTCGTGGCCTAAGCGCAGCGGAGGTTCGTCGTAGTGCGGGGTCGGTGGTGGTGGTTGGCGGCTGCGGCGGGCTACTTCCATCCTTCGGCGTCTCCTGATGAAGATTTGGGCTCTTCCAGTCGGTGTGTCATCCTGCGTGCAAGGAAGGGTGTCGCGACTCTCGTGCCGTTGGTCGTCCGTTTGGTTGAGGGGAGCCTAAGTGCTTGCCCCTCGCGCTCCTGATGGTCGCAGGCGGTGTTGTGGTCCATCTCTTTCCTTCATTGTCGGGTCGGCATTGGGGCGAAGTGTCAGGCAAAAGCCTTCCCGGCTCGGTGTCGGTGTCAACAACGGCGGCGTTTTCGGGTGTCGTTGTCCTCCTTGGATGTGTTTTGTTGGGATGCTTCCTGCTTGGTCTTTTGGCTTCTTGGTGAAAACCTTTCTCCGGTTCTTCGGAGGAGCGACGACGACGGGACGCCGGTTACTCTTGGGGGCGTCGCTTTTGAAGTCTCGGGACCTGCTTCACCTGTGGTGGTTTGTTTTGTTGGGCGTAGATAGCTTCTAGGCGTGGTTGGTGTATAAGCTAGAAGCTTAGTCTTCTTCTCCTTTGTAGTAGTGTTTGTTTTTTCTTTACCTTGGTGTGAGGTTTAGAGCCTAAGTGCTTTGTTGTACTTTTTGTCCGTATATATACACTTTGGATATAGAGGCCGGATTAAAAAAATGTGGTGTTCGGTAGGCATGCATGCATGCACACTGTTTGTAGCTATATATATAATCCACAAGCAACTCCAACATATATGAGTACCGAAATGTAAATATGAAAAGGTAGCCAACGAATACCACTTGTGCTTGTACTACTCCATTCAAAAACTCGCATTGGATCACCTAAACGGGTGTCTGTGCCCCCATGGCACCTGTGCATGCAGCTGGAGTGTCCAGGCAACAACTATATGGGTGCGTTTGGTTGGTCGCATGAGCTTAACCTGGCTTGTATATGTGAGACAGGCTCATCTCAGCCAGGCTGAGTGCATGCAACGTGTTATGTTTGGTTGGTTGTATGTACTGAGACGGGTTGAGAAGAGATATTGTTTGATTGTCCGCACGAGATTACGTTGCATGAGACAAAAATTATTAAATATTTACATCCATGATTTTAATTTTATATAATCATACTTTAATAGTCTTTATTTGTATTATTGTTGTCTTAAAATTCTTTAAATATATTTATATCACTTAATACATGCTAATTACCATACTAATTATATCATTATCTAAACAACGATCGCACCATGCGGGCCAGGCCAGCTGGAAACAGAGGCCAAGCTCGTCTCTCGGGAGCCTGGCTCGACGGCAGAATCTGCATCCGGCCGCCAAGGCTCTGACGAGCATGCAGGCAAGCAAACAGAACATGCACGCCGCGAGCCTGGCTCAGCCAGATGCAGGCAAGCAAACACGCCCAATATATATATTTTGATATATGTAATCCGGTGTCACCTACAGTAATAAACTAATCAGGCCGGCTCGTGGCACGCACACGCAAAGGGGCCGTCAAAAGCTGAGTTGAACTTAACAACCGAGCCTATCCTCGATGGGGTTGTTGGAAAGGTGGAGTACGTAGCAATACGTTTGGTTGACACATCATGATGCTGCTGTCTCTGCTCTGATTGTCATCTCTGATGGAATGCCCGGTTGTTCCCCTTTTTTTCAGATTCCAAAATAAAAGGGCATCGATTGCCTACCTATAGCCATCTCACTTGGTCAGGGGCTCGGCAGTCGGCATATATGATCATGGATTGAGAGAATTTGATGGTTTAGACGTCATGTGCTTCATCATGGTCATGGAGCACCTAATGGCAAAGACGAAGAGCACAATAGAGGAGAAACTAAAAGAGGTTTGTTAAAAAAAACTAATTACAGGATAAATGCATATACATATGAACCGTACCGTTTCTAACCGAAGTAGATACAGAAAAGGCTTTGCTGAACCGTGCGTAGCTACTACTTACTTCAATTTCATTCGTCGCACGATCGGAAGCATTTTTTTTACTGGTTCCACGAGGGCAATCTTATCTTACTATTACTAATTGGAGGCTCCTTTTGGTGCAAAAGAAGCCTCCACGTTAATTCTCTTACGAAGCGTTAGAAAAAAAGATAAATCCTACAAATTCTCACAAAAATCAGAAACATCTAGCCATCAATTTAATATATCATGATTATTATAGCCGTTATATCTATTTCGTTCCTAAAAAATTACCCACTTATGCCATTATAAAATTTTAGTCTAACATAACCCTCTAATTTACTTAAAAATTTCCCACTTCTGCCATTAAACAAATCCAGCCGAGAGCCCCTCCAAATACCGGCAAAAAAATATCACCGAACCAACCCATCGAGCCTAGCCTTTGCTCCTTCTTTTATATTTTTCAATTCTGAAAAAAGGCTTCTGCCATTAAAAAAAATCCAGCCGAGAGCCCCACCAGATACCGGCAAAAAACAATATTACCCAACCAACCCATGCTAGCCTTTGTACTGCTCCTTTTTTATATTTTTAATAATTCTGAAAAAAGGTAAGAGTAAATAACTTGAGCTAAAATAACTAGAGAGAGCATATGAAGAAAATATACACGCAAATGAAAGATCATTAATTAATACAGTAAGTATTGCTATATTTTTTGTATACTAGAATATGTTTATATTGTATCCTAGCCTCTACTTTTGAAAGATACATGTAGCTATATGATATAGCCAAGTTTTGCTACACGATTCTGTTAACACCAAAAATTGGCACCTGAGAGAGGCTGACAAGTGGGCCAGATTCGGTAGGAAGATTCCATTCGGCAGGAAGGCCTTCTTCGAAGCAATCGGCAAAGATGCTCAAAGTAATCGGTAAAAGATGCTCTGCGGTCGGGAACCCTTCATCGTTCGGCAAAGGAATTATTACGCAGTTGAGAACAGGAGCATTCGGGAAGGCGTGATGACGTGGATCGAATATAAGGAAGAAGCCGATTGGATGAAGAGTATGAGATGAATACGGCGCTTCAACGTATTTCTTTGGAAATAAACGTTTTGTAATCGTAGTCGACTAGGAATTGTGTCAAAACCAGGTATAAATATAAACACATGGTGATTGTAATAGAGATCGAACAATCATACAACAAACCGGCCTTGCGCCAACTTTCGAGTCCTTTAGTCGTGTCCTCGAGTTTCTTTCGAGGGGAATCATCGATCCGTCGACCTCCGTAAGTATCGACAACCTTGTATCATGCTTAGTATCATGCGGTGGATTTAAGCTTGATTCAAGAAGGCTTTCTTACTAGATCATGAGCCATGCGGTAGGCTAAGGTTTAGCTTGAAGCAAGTTATCGGCTCTATTAGATTGTGGCAAAGATCTAATAGATTCATTAAGTTACCTTGTGTTATTTGGGTTTTACTTTATGTTTAAATCATATAACACTCTTTTGCCCAATCTAGATTGATTAAGATTCGGTTTCGATACATTGCACGACGATATTACGATTCTCTCCATAGCCGAATTTGAATCAATCTAGATTGCCACGTATCGCGGGTTCGAACTTGTTGATTTTGTATGGATCTTGACAGAGCCGGGTATCATGCGGTAGATGCAGGTTTTTGGGTCGTTTTAGAACTAATCATCCGGTGGATTAGAGCTCAAAATCGATCTGATAGGTCCAACATCGTTGACAAAGTTCGTTCCTTCTTCATGGAACCCGATTCGGCTATTTAGCCGTATTCGGCAGTCCCTTCACGAGTGAAACATGTTCAGGATTTTGTTTTAAATAATGAATGCTTTTAGCCTTCCATGTTTAGAGTATATCATGCGGTAGATTGATCTAATCTTGGTTGGTGGTGTGATTTCAAACAAGTTGTATCATGCGGTGAATTAACTTGTTTGTTTTATACTTGACGGGTTCGAATGTACCTAGACATGCGGTAGACTAGTGCTTTTAAACCTATGCATTCTTGTTTATTAGAGATTCACGATCATGCTTTTTTCACGTTTATTATGCTTCATTCTCGTTAATCGGTTGTGATTAAGTACTGCAGCGATCATTTAATTAAATATCGATCTTTCTTCATGGTGACGTCATGCGGTCGGCAGTGTACTTCTTACATGCTTTGTCGATTATGTAATGAACGCTTCAACTGCTGACAGATAGCTTGTTCGTAGCTATATGTCGATCAAAAGTGGCCTTGACAAAGCCGTAGATATGGAACTGTCTGGTATCTTCCAAACGTTCGCGTGTGAAGCTAGCTAATTCGGCTTGCTGTGTGCTTGGCGTGAACTGCAGATTTTACATCAACAGATTCTCTAATTTCATGGTGTATGCCGTTTCACATTAAAAATAATAAAATTGGTTGTAGGACACCAGGCGGTATCCTAGAACAAAGAACACGGTGTCCTACTGCAGTCGATTCTTTGTTGCAGAACACCATTGATGTCATACGACCAATTTTGTCATCTTCAGTGTATTGCCAATTTCATGATTCATGAAAATCAGTGTGTTGTAGCAATTTTCCCTATGATAGATAAATTTTGATACATGTATGTTAAATTACTCGCATATACTCTACATTCATGTTGCAAGCATATTCCAATATTCTTGGATACAATTGTAGCATTAATTTCCTAACTACAAATACAAGCAAGAATAAAGAATAATCGGTTAACCTAAAATCTATCTATACTATAAAGATCTAAAGCTTTCGAGGGCCGACGGATCCATCAGTTATTAAAACATTATCCCTCCTACGACCCCACCGGTCAGGCTTTTTTTTGTCAAACCACGCTTGACCAAACAGTCTTGACCCAGACTACTCATCGTCAAAAGTGGCATTCCCTACGAAGTATAAACCTAGGACTCCTCATCGTCAAAACAACAGCATCGTGATCGGCGGCATAATGAAGGTGCCGCGAGTCGCGCGAGCATATTTGACTTGGGAAGAAAATGTATATGCAAAGAATATATCATGATTGTAAGTTTTGTAAGTTGGTAATCATCCTCAACTAAACGCAGCTGAAGTTTCCATGAAGAGTATGCATACACGGGTAACTTCAAAATTGGAACACAAATTTTTTATACTTATTTCCATCAATCCATAAACAATACAAAAATATTTTATTATACGTTATTTAATGGTCCATGTAGAATCTATTTGGTATACATGCTGATGATACATTTTTTTGTGTGCGTAGGAATATAAACACACCGTAAATTTTTAAATCGGAACGTTGTAATAATTTTAAATATTTGTATCGACTAAAGATTGAAATGCTAGCCCGTGCGGTAGCCTTCGGATCCCGACCGGCGTGGATGCTGGATCTGTCGGTGAAGGATGCAGCAAGGGATCCGTGATGGCCACGAGGCAGCGTCGATGGCGGCGGTGCGTGGCCAGCCGACGGATCTTTCTTTTCCGATCCGCGCCATAGTTGTGGCGGCGGGGGTTCGATTTAGGTCCTGTGAACTTTGATTGGACTTCCTCGGACCCTCTGCCGGCAGCACCTTCCTCCGTGTGGTGGTGGCTCATCGACGGCGGCCAGCATGTTGTTCGTCTTGCGGGCGTCGGGTCGGATTTAGACCCCCTTGCCTTTCAAGCGAAGATGTTGGTGTCCTTCCGGTGTAGGTGTTCTTCTTGTTGGCCGGACGCAGTGTTGACGATGATCGCGGCGGTTTGGGTGAAAACCTTGTCTTGCGTGTTTTGCCGGGCCGGCAGCGGTGGAACTGTCTGTGACACCTACCTTGTTGAAGGCGCTGCTGAAGTCGCTAGTCAATCCGTCTCCTGCCGCGCCTGTGGGTGTTCAAGAATTGGGTGAAAACCTAGCCTGATTTCTCCAGGCCGACGGCGGCAGTGCAAGCGCGTCGTCGAAGTTCTTGTTCGCCGAGGCCGACAGTTCTCCCGTGTGGCCACCCTGTTTAGTATTTAGCTCAAGGCGGAGGTGGCATTCGATGGTGTAACAGTTCGGATGTTGGTTGGCGGGTTGTATCTGCACCAAGTCTTTACGATATTGCCTTAGAAGAAGCATCCAATCCTTAATGGCGGTCAGTGTCCAACGTTTCAGTACATATTATAGCGACTTCGTCTTGACGTTGCTGATCATGTTGACATCACGAAACGAGCTTGTTTGTCGAGTAGGACTACTAGAGCCTTTTGTCGAGGATGTAATCTTCTCCGTCAGTTTTCCCTTTACTTTTTTATATAATAATTTGACTTGATTCTACCCACAGATAGATGAAACTGAATGTTTTCTTTGTGGCCGTAGCCAATTTTAGTTAAGGCTGGATTATATCTATTTTATCTAAAAAGATAGAGCTGAGCAACCAAGGAGCTACTACTCTACTAGTATAGCTATATATGTACATGTACTGTACTGGCGGCTCTGTGATGGTTCGGTATACGTGCCCTCCATGCGTGTACACGCAACGCTGCTCGTTGTGGATCCACGGAGACACGTTGCCTGTTGTCAGCTCGACTGATCTTGTATGTTTCTCCAACACTGTCCTTGACCACTTTTATCGTTATTCCTCGATGTATTATTCTCGGCAGTGGAATCAAATTTGGCCATGCCCTCCTGCCGTCTCAGCCTCGGCAGTGTGCAGCGTCCATTATTCCCCAGCCCATAAGCTTTGGTTGGCGCCTGACCGTGACACTGGCCACCGTTCGCGGCCGCTACGCATGCGCGGCGGCAGCCGGCGGCTTTCGGCCGGCGCGCCCGCGTGTCTCCCGATCCCCGGGCCCCGGCGCCCATTGCTCGCGCCTGCCTGTGCGGCTGTGCCGATCCCCAGCGCGTCCTGGTCCCGGATGGGCGGGCGCACGGGAGGACAGACAGAGCCGTGGGTTCGCATGAGCATGGTCGGCCTTTTCCGGGCTAGCGATTAGCTAGTTAATTTCATCAGGATAATAATGGTGGCGTGTGGCGAGAACACGCAGTTGTGGAACGGACACCTCGAGAGCAGCCGGATAGAATGCGATGACGGATCATATCTGATCAGATTGGCCCTTCCGTTTCTCCAACGACGGGCAGCTTCAGTCGTCCGTGGAATCAAGATTGTAGCAAAATGATAAAGACTAGTTTTTTTTCCTCGCGGGTTCATCATCAGCTGGGCGAATTTATCGTCAGATCATTTCACAGCAAGCTTTATTCGATCGTGGAAAAGCCGAAAAGGATCGAAGAGGAGGACAAATAAGCTAGGCATGAGGCGTGTGGCGACCACGCTGCCCTGCCGGCTATATAGCTTGGCCGCAATGGCACGCCGCCTAGGCAAACGAATAATGCACACGCGCATGCTCAGTTCGTTGCTCTTGATCTTTTCCTCCTTGTACTGACAAAAAAAAGCGAGGGAAATGCTTTCCGCATTATTCTCCAGCATTGATTTTGGTATCACTGCACATTTTCTCTGTCGTTTCAAAATTGTTTGTAGATTTATGAACATAGTTATACCGAAGCAGAAGATGCAAAGATTTCCCATCCTATCTTGTTCTTACTAACTAGCTAGAGACCCCTTTTACAACCCCTGCATTAATCCTCACCAGTTTTAAAAAAATAAAGCTTAGAAATTTCTAAGAAAAAAAATCAACCATCAATTATGTACTCAATCTATCATTGTTAATGAAAATAATTATTGAATCTAGTTGTTTCAAAATTATCCAACCTTGCAATTATATGACAATAATTTGAAATAACCCTGTAAATCAACATATAAATCACTAGCCTTTTCCATTAATAGGATTTTACAAAGTATGGATATGCATATTGTGTCATGTGAAAATGAACAAATGATGGAGAGAGCATGGGTTGATGGGCCAACAACTTTTAAAAAGCAGTTACAGAATACAACTTGCAGTGCCCCATTCAAATTTCAAAACACTTGGATTCGATCACCTAAACATTTGTCTCCGCTCCCATGACCTGCCCACAGATCACACACTCTCTGACGTGTGCAGCTCGAGTGACAAACTACTATTTTTCTAACCTCCCAATGGCAGCTAAACAAATGAAGAGGCGGCTTGTGGCAGGCACACGCAAGGGGGGCCGTCGAAAGATCAGTTGAAACAGCACGCAGGACATGGAGGGTATCCTGGACGGGATTGTGGGAAAGGCGGGAGCTTTTTTAGTGCAAGTAGCTTTGACGACGCATGTTGTCTCCTCTTGTTGTCACCGAATGCCCCGGATCTGCCTTTTTCAGATACCAAAAGAGCTCCTCGCTGATTGCCTATCTATAGCCATCTGTCGCCTGAGGAGTAAGGAGGGCATCATCATGGCGCGAAAGAATTATTTTCAGATGTAGAAATGGAGATTTATTTGCAAATTTGAAAGTAGCTAGGAGCTGGATGATAAGAATTCGATATATAGTCTGCAGTTCGAGATAGTAAGAAATGACAAAGAGTTCGAGCTGGATAATTACTGAACGCAGAAAAGATTCTGCTGCTATAGCAAGCTATGCTAAGCCATGGTTACTTTTTTTCGACAGGGAAGCCATGGTTACTAAAGTTCGAGGACATGAAGCTAATAAATCAGCTGAAAATGTCACCTAAACGTATGTACCTATATACGAAGTATGAGCTGCCAAGGCACAAAACTACAAAAGATATGGAGGGTTTGGTATGAGACGGCCTTCCACGTTGGTCAAGAGACGCACATTCTTTGGATTACCGGCGGCTCTAATAAGCTTATTATTATAATCCCCATGTGTCCTCCATGCGCTCATGTACTTGTTGAACCGATGCAAATTGTTTATCAGCCCTATCTCAGTGAATCTCTAAGACTGCTGGTGATCAATTGTTACTGCTCCGGCCTCTTGACCGCCGGGCGATCCCGAGTTGGCATCTCGATCTAGGCCATCCCAATACAACCAGGGAGATGCATGTTTTTTTTTTCTGGTTTTATTCAACATATCGGAATAATTAAATCAATATGCTGGGATTCAAAACAACGGGGAGCTGTAATCAATCCTTTTTCACCGCCGCCCGTGGTCGCTGGAATCCTGACCTGTAGTGTAATGCGGCGTCCTTGTCCCAACCGAAAGCAGCTGCAGCGTGGGCGTGGGGCTAGCAGCTGCTTTTGGCAACTTGCTGCTGGACGCTCGCCCTCGCTGGCCGCGCGTTACGTTAACCTTGGCTAGTGCGCCGCACGGCGCGTGGCGCCGGCGCCAGGGGCCATCCTTGTCGTTGACATCACGGGCTATCACATCTCTAGGGCCGGGCCGCCCCTTTTGTCATCGCGGCTCGTGGCGGGCACACGACGCGCCCGGCGGCGTCAGGCGTCGCCGCCGCGACCACGCGTCCCCGACTCTGGCGCCGCCCGGCGCCCCCAGCGCCGCCGATCCATCCCGGCCGGCGGCCGATCCAATCCCAGCGTCTTGGACTGAGCTGGCATGCTAATCCGATGGATATACATAGTAGCTAGGTTAACAGCTACAGTACTCCATTAATTACTATCAAGCTAGTTATTAAGAAGAGGACGGAAGCTTTGAGCGGCGCGGAGATGAACACGTACGAGTGCTGGCAGTCTGGCAGAGCCGGCCGCCTACCCAAGGCGCGCGCGTTTCCCCTTCTAGAAACACCACACGATGTTTCCATACGAGAGATGTTGACACCGATACTGGATAACGGTGGCGTGTGGCGAGCACGCTCTTCGTTCGTTCGTTCCAGCTAGCTAGTGGCAACATGCATGGACGGATCGGAGCGGGAACCCGGCCGGCCTATTGAACATCGCCATCCGTGTAAACTTTTTCCTGCACCGATTCCGGACTTGTCACGGTGGTGCACCCGGCTCCCACGGTGATGGCCGAGCGCGGGTTTTCCAATGTCCAGCTTCAACCTGGGGGAAGAGATCGATGAGATGAGACTACGATTTACTTTCGTGGCTGTCCATCAGTGCAGTATGTAAATACTCTGGTTTCTGAGAAGGAAAATGGATTGATCTCCGCACGTTACATCGGTCCTTTTACAAATAGGAACGTACTTTGATTTTTGTTACAGCGAACAAGACAACAAGCCTGTGTTTCCTCCAAGTATGAATATTTACAATCCAAATATCATATAGTATAGTCTATCTATGATATTTAAATCCAAAACTAAATTTAAACCATACCTTTAATGATTACAACATACGTCTCGCCGCCAACTAACATATCACCTGCAACTGCAGCCGTTAAATCCTATCAGGCACGTCACCAACCATTGATTGAAAAATATGGTGGCGTTAATTATACAATAAATTAAGAAAAATATGGGCACACATGCCGAATTGAGAATTTTATTCCATCAAAGAAAAACCTATCCAACTAAACTGCGGTACTCAGTTCGGAAATCCTTCCCCAGATATGATACCAAGTGAACCATAGTCCTTGTGTTTGCTAAGGTATAGATATTATATAAGCTCGTACTCATAATTATAGGTCGAGGCCGAGTCTTAGCATAATAGTATGAACTACCATCATATATCAGACGGGGAGTAACCAGGCAATGACACTGGAATAATACTGAATTGCTTTTTTTTAGAAGAAAGATGTATTGATCTTAGCCTATTACACCGGCCCTTTTACAAACAGAGTTCCAAAGAAAAGGAAAATTACAAATAAGTCTAAAACTCCTGTTCATCTTCCTCGAAATCTTCGAAAATCCGTCCGTCATCGCCGCCGAAGCCGCTTCCCAATCATCGCTAGGCTCCAAAGCCAATCTCCACAAGGTGAAGGCCGCAGAGGAGGGCTTACTTCTAGGCGAATCAGCCGAGTACACTGCCTCCCAGGCGCATCGGCCAACCAAGCAAACGCAAGCAAAGCAATGCACCGTAACAAGCTTAGTTGCTGCAAAACTGAACACCAATTGTCTTTCATTCATCAAGCCCATGTCAAATTTGGGGTGTCAAATTTAGCGTCTTCATGTGTGTACGCCATTGTAGTATTTCGTTTGTATGTGTCCAGCCTCTCCGTTGACGTCGGAGTAGAGCGCCATCGGAGAACGAAAGAAGCTGGGAGAAATTATTCCTCTGCAACGTCGTCGCTTCCGCCAGGAAAACCAAGCCGCACAAGAGCCACGCTTCTCCGGCAAAACCTAACTCCACCGCCGAGCATCGACGACGAACAAACCCTAGACATAGAAGGACTCGATTAGGACTCGATCTACTAAAAGGACGGACCCCCGCTCCCCTTACCACCGGCTAGGAGGCCGGGGGCGAGGGAGAACGGGGGCCGGAGGCGAGCGGAGGCGTTACCTGTTACGTCAGGGAAAAGCCACGCCGGTGGTGCGGCACCATTTCTGGAGGATAAATCTCGCCAGGCTAAGACGGTCAGGCTCAGGCCATCATGGCATCACGGATACAGTGGCGTGCAGCCTCATGTATTTTGTTTTCAGTTTTCACTCCATATATAAGTGCACAATGCAATGAACTTTTTGATTGCTACTACCTCTGTTTTAAAATGTAGGTTGTTTGACTTTTTTACCACACTTTTGACCACTTGTTTTATTCAAAAAAATTATAGAAATATAGTCAAATTTAAGGTATTTTTG
>OAMR01000113.1:407407-417978 GCA_900205405.1 Echinochloa crus-galli
CTTACCACCGGCTAGGAGGCCGGGGGCGAGAGAGAACGGGGGCCGGAGGCGAGCGGAGGCGACGCGACGCGCAGGCAGCGGCGGCGGGGGACGGAGGTATACGATAAAAAAAATGGCAATACTGAATTGCTTTGTGAAGCCACAAGAAGTACCGCAACCACCCCGTGGCCAACTTGGTCATTTCGCCACCCTTGTTTAACCCTATAAATCCCCCTCCCAGCCCTGCCCATCCCGCATCGCCTACACACAGAAAACCACGCAAGCAGCAGCAGCAGCAACATCTTAGCACAAACACCACCACATCCCATAGCAGCCAACCAACTCCTCGAAGATTAATCAATCCAGCGCGCTTAGCGAAGCACGCACGCCGAACGCTCCTAGCTAGCGATTCTGTGTGGAGAGATCGTGAGAGGAGAGCTTAATTTGCATTCAGAAGCTAGAGAGAGCTACACATGGCGCTGAACGGCGGCAAGGCGTTCGTGCAGGACGAGGAGAAGCAGCGGCTGCTCCTGGAGGAGCACACCGAGAAGCACTTCACGGCCGGCGAGGTCGTCCGGGACATCATCATCGGCGTCTCCGACGGCCTCACCGTGCCCTTCGCGCTCGCCGCGGGGCTCTCCGGCGCCAACGCCTCCTCCGCGCTCGTGCTCACCGCCGGGCTCGCCGAGGTCGCCGCCGGCGCCATCTCCATGGGGCTCGGAGGGTAAGCCGCCAGCTGCCTTGCTCCAAACTATACTTAATTTGCTTCTTCTTCTTGTTTGCCATGCGTGCTCCATCTCGAACTCCGCAGCTCTCCATTGTTTGCCTCTTCGATCGCTGGCACGCGGTCGTCACCGAACAGCAATCCGACATGCCTAACAAAATCCTAGCTCTTGCTTTTGTTTCTTCCTCAAAAGGTCGATGCATGCAGCTACGGGCCTCAATTTTGTTTCCATCCACTACTGAAAAGGGAGATTAGGAGCGAAAGACACTAATCACATTCAGAATGGGTGTTCGTTGCATGCAAAGATTTCCTGATGATTATTCATGACATGCATGGATTCTAGCTTGAACATTTACCTAAAACGGCTTTCATTCATGTTTTTGCTTCCGGCGTTTCCTGCAATGTTATTGTGACTTTACTCATCCGAGCACACCAACCCTATCTTCCTTGAAATTTGGGGTATTATTCTTTGACCTCGGTGGTTTTCTCACCCAATTAATCTCTAGAACTTAATTATTTTAGCGCAAACTATTCCAACACATTCCTTCCCTTTCCCAATAGGCCTAAATGTTACCACCCAACCATTTTTTATGAACGAGTACATCCAACCATGTTAGGGCCCGTGACTAAACAAATAAAAAATGTTGGTTGAACATTGCCTACATTTGGCCGGAGAACAATACAGTAAGATATTTAAGGCAAACTAACAGCACATTTCCATCAATGAAAAAGAGAAAAAAATACAAAAAAAAAAGACACCGCAACAGATTCAGTAACTGCTCTGGGCAACACCCCTGGTGAGGAAATGAGCAAACCATGATTCAGATCGAAAAGGCACGTTTTTCAGATAGTCAATGCCAAGTAATTAAGCCCACCACAAAAGCAAATTCAGGCCTGTGCGCATGCGTTTCGGCCCGTCCCAAACTGAGCCCAAACGTCATTTCAGCCCAACTAACCTTGCTGCTTCCGTGTCTCCCTCAGGTACCTCGCCGCCAAGAGCGAGGCTGACCACTACAACCGCGAGCTGCAGCGCGAGCAGGACGAGATCGACACCGTCCCCGACGTCGGTAAGCCGGCGCCGCCGCCGAGCTCCATTCCATGACCTCGCACGCATCCATGGCTGCCTGACCACTCGACTCACACTCACCACCTCGCCTCGATCTTCTTCTTCCTCCTGATCTCTCGCAGAGGCCGCCGAGATCGCCGACATCCTGTCGCAGTACGGGCTGGGCCCCGAGGAGTACAACCCGGTGGTGGCGTCGCTGCGCAAGAACCCCAAGGCGTGGCTGGAGTTCATGATGAAGTTCGAGCTGGGGCTGGAGCGGCCCGAGCCGCGGCGGGCGCTGGTGAGCGCCGCCACCATCGCGCTCTCCTACGTCGCCGGCGGGCTCGTGCCGCTGCTCCCCTACGTGTTCGTGCCCCGCGCCGAGCGCGCCATGGTGGTCTCCGTCGCCGTCACGCTCGCCGCGCTGCTCTTCTTCGGCTTCGTCAAGGGCAGGTTCACCGGCGACCGGCCCATCCTCAGCGCCCTGCAGACCACCGTCGTCGGCGCGCTCGCCTCCGCCGCCGCGTACGCCATGGCCAGGGCTGTGCAGTCCATATGATATGATCATCGATGAAGCCGGCCTGGCTGCTACCTATATATATATATGTACGCATGCAGCGAGGGGAAGTAATAAGTGCAGCTATATATTATATATGTATATGTGGCTATATATGTACGGTAGCTGTGCAGATGGAGATGGCAACGACGACGTGTAGTGTAACTGTACTACATACTCGTAGTGTATTTTGTTTGCTGGTTGCGTGTAGTGTTTAAGCTAAGTGACGTCTTGTTGTAAGGAAATGTGGATTATTACAGTACTATTTAGGCGAAATCAAGTGTGGCCTGATGGGCTTTGGATCCACCGTCAATTTATGGGTTGGGAAGGAAATGACTTAAATGGGCTGTATTGATTTGGCAAGCAGAGGCCCAAGTTCAGTTTTCCCCTAGAACAATTTTACAACGATTTCTCGATGGACAGGCAGATAGGCTGAAGGGTTTAACATTGCATTTTGCCATAGTTATTAAATCGCCCACGCAGAATATGGTGCTTGATTCTGCCCTCTCACGCTCACCAAACGGCACCCTCGAGTAAAAGTTTTCTTTTCACGGCAAAAGGGATCGAGACCTTATATCATGCTGATTGAGTGAGATGCCATCATCACCATCTTGTTGGTCCGTCAGAGAGACAACGACTTGGGTTGGCTAATTGGGCCGTTGCAAAGGTGAAAAGGTTGAGAGGTAAAATCTGCTGATGAAACAAAATCAGAAAGACTAGTTGTCCAATTGCCGCGACCTTTTTCAGGCTGTTACTAGTTGGTATAAAGCGGGATGGCCGTGAAGGAGCTCGCCGCGTGCTGCAACTACGCCGTCACCGACGTGGAGGCGAGGATCTCCGGCGCCAACGTCCTGCTGCGCACGCTCTCCCGGCGAGCCCCGGGGCAGGCCGCCAGGATGGTCGCCGTGCTCGAGGCCCTCCACCTAGAAATCCGACAAGTTAGAGTTTTGGATCTGAGCAATGGGTGAAGAGGTGGTTGCGCCGAGGAAGGAGGCCGTGGCGGCGGCGGCGGAGTTGACGGGGTTCGTGATGAGCGCAGAGGAGGCCGAGCGCGCCGCCGCGGCCGCTGGCGTGCCACTCCGTCCACGCCGAGCAGTTCCTCGTCGCCAATGCGGCCGACGCGGGGGACCACCGACGCCGACGAAGGCTGCGCGCCCGAGTGGCGCACAGTGGCGTCCCTCCTCCTCCCCCTCCTCCTCCTCCTCCGCCCCTTCGGGCCCCACGACCTCCTCCCCGAGAATGTGCCCCTCGTCCTCGAGGCGCACGACAACCCCCTGGGCGAGCCCGTCACCGCGGTCGCCAATGGCTTCGCCGCCGCGGACCTGGAGGCGCGCCTGAGGGAGCACGCGCCGTACAGTGAGTGCCCGTCGGGGTTCGCGGTGGGAAGAAGGCGGCAGTGAGGCTCGCCGTTGCGGGCGGCGGCAAGAAGGCGGCGGGCGGCGGCGGCAAAAAGGCGTCCGAACCGGCTGAATTCCAGATATTGCACTCATGATCATCGGCACTTTCTCACCAATCAACATCATCCCAAACCCAATCAGAAGCCATACTCGGAGGACAAGCAGATTGCCTTTATTAATTCTCTACAATTCTTCCCCCATGTTGGAGAACTGAGCGCTACTGTGTCTGAGTAACAGTGTGATAAAGAATGCTCCCAAAAGAAGACGAACAAGTGCTCGCGATAAAAAGGATCGGGTACGGTTAGGGTAGGATGTGGTTGTGGACTTGTGGTTGTGTGAAGCGTCCAAGTAGACCTCCATTAGAGAGAGCGATTGAGAGATTTGTAGCATGCGACAACTGTGGCTATGGATGGTGAATCATCCCTAACTTTAGCGCATGATGGGCAGCATTCAGAGCCCAGCACCTGTCTCTTATACACATCTCACTCGATGTTGTACGTAGATAGATAGATAGATAGATAGATAGATAGATAGATAGATAGATAGATAGATAGATAGATAGATAGATAGATAGATAGATAGATAGATAGATAGATAGAGTGCATTCCTCCAATGCAAGTTGCTGGATTTTGGCAATCATGGGTTCGGATTCTTGTGGACTCCATCGGTATCATTCCGGTTTGATCCGACCGGCCGGTATGTTCTTTCATACTTCAATGCCAATACCAAATGGTATACTTCAGTTTAGGCTGCAAGATCCTCGTTCACTCCTCTGCTATATATGTAGAGCACTGGAGTCTCCTAAAAAAGGAAATACACCGTCCAAGTGCTTTTGAAAAACCGCCACAATGAGGAACAAATCCTAGAAAGATTCAAGTAAATCTCATGAGTATATTTTGCATGGATGTCAACTTGTAGCCTAGCTTTTTCCCCTCTTCTGAGAGAAGCATTTCCTGCGGGAATCTAGGCACAGGCGATGTCTGCCTCGTTCAGGCAAGCGGCTAATCATGGGCGCGTGCTTCTCGAAGCAAATTAAGCCGCACCGCAGCAAAGGCGATCCCTAGAGAGCAGCCGGCCTACACATGAAAGCAGCAGATCACCCAATCCGGGGGAGACGCTAGCTGCAGATCGATGCCCATGTGGCTAAACCCGGATCATGTTCAGTTCATTGAATCTGTACGCCGTTGCTAGCCGAGTTCATTGGACCTGCTGAGCAGTGTAGGTTCCACGGCCAGAGACATCAATTCATATGGATATTCATCTCCTTTTCAACAAGACCACACACCACCTAATGCTTTACTAGGAAGGATTACTTTCCGCCGCAAATGAACCTAGCTAATGCTTTTGGTCCCATCACGTAATGGTGAAATCGCGAAGTGGCTGCATCGTGCAGTCCTGTCGCGAAAAGAAAATTATTGGTGGAATGTGGATGTGGGGGAGGAGGGGATGTCCAAATCTTGCCAATTGGTGCATACATGTTCTCTATACTCCATCCAAGCTGCTTAAGACCAAAACGATCATTTGCGTAACGATACAATTTTTTTTCCTTTTGGACTTTATACAGAAGCTTCAGTTGTGTGATTCTGAGCACTACCTTTTCCTGGTAAGGTGCCAATAAGAAAGGTCTTTTACGGTACCCAATACTACTGGTTAAAAAGGAGTAGTATATATACTTCTGATTAGTTGAGAAAAAATATATACCATTATAACGTGGACCAGTGGTATAAGTAGTATATGAGGAGTGATCTAGATAGTATAAGAATTTGTATTATCATTTTTTTTCTAAAGATTGAAGACAACTCAATTTTCGTATTCATCTCTTTTTCTTCACTCACCGGACGGGCGAGCGGCGGCGGCGGACGGACAGCTAGGCCAGACCCGCGCTTGCCGTGGCCGATGGCATCGCCGGGGGTGAGGGACGCGAAAGATGCGAGCCACCTTGGCTGCATCTCTGGATCGCGGCCGAGGCACGACGTCAGTGATGTGCTCGGGGGACGCGGGCCGGTGTGCGCCGCCAGAGATGCGACTCGTGTGCCCGCGGCCAACGAGCGTTGCCGGGGATGCCGCCGGGAGTAGCACTAGAAGATCGAGGCTTGGGTCCGGCGCCTAGAGTTGTTTGATCCGAAGCTTCTTGGAGCTCCTCCGTGACGTGCATCGATGTTGCGGTTGCGGCTGGGGGAGCAGTTGCAGCCATACCATCCTCGACGGAGCACCACGGCGCCCTCCGCTCTCCACCACGTGCTGTCAAAGATGAACACTCTGTCGCAAAGCTCTTGAGATTACATAGAGCAGGACTAGGGTCGGATTGATGTATATAGAAATCTTAATTAGACTAAGTTTTTTCCACTGCTTCTACTTGAATAACATAAAGTCCAGACTATTGTTCTGTTGCACCTCACTCTGATTTAGGTTCAAGCGTGACTGTTTTTAGTAATACTTATATAGCTTAAGCTGGCATTTATACATTGCTAGAATAATGCAGCATGTTACAAGAGTATATAAAATTAAAATGACATCAATCTATATGATTTCTTAGGTGCTTGACTAGTGAACTAGAATACAAATAAAAGAAAAATATCGTAAGAAATTTGGGCTATGGTCCACTCTTAGTCCTATTATGTCAATATATGTCAACTCCAACTAACCAGGGAATGTCAGAATGTGCTTATATATCTTTTGTAGTAGTCTCAAAACTTGTTACAATGATCTTGAAGCAAGAACTCTGAATCAACTCTAATGAAACTACCTCATAACTAAACATCTCATAGAAAGACATCCACCACTTGATTGAAATTTGGAGATGTTGTAATCATTCGGAACCTATCTCATTAACAGACAGCCTGTTAATCATTCAAATTTCGAAAAAAAAATTGAAACAGACTGACAATCTTGACAGACAAGATCATACTCAACTGATGCAAAATCTGGAGATGATTCGGTTGCTAGTAGTTCGGATACACAGTTCAGATCGATGACAATTGACAAGCACTAAAACACTGCCCAGACGAAACCAATTGCATGCAGACAGAGCAAAGCACGCAGGAAATATTCTGAAATTCAGGTCCCAGTAGTGAGCAATAGAAGCATTAGTGAAAACCTATAAGCACATCTGTAATTGCCTCACTTACACTGATCACGCTTCCCAGTTGCTCGAAATGGCACAATCTGAATTTTATATTACACTTCCAGATGTTACTAGCTGCTTTTGCCTAGCTTCCACCGAGTTGCAATATTGAGATATATGCCTTACGGTACAAAAAAATATTTTTTAACACCAAATTCAATTGCAATAAAGAAGTCACTGAACTTTAAGAAATTGCACTGCATGGAAGGACTTTCAATCTCCTTCAACTTTGTATATATTCATAAATATCAATACAGCTCTGAATATGCTCATGAACAAAAAGTTGAAAATAAAAGGTGAAATTGAAACTGATCCCTTCTGTTCATGATTCGTCTTTGCAATCACCGATTACGATCAAATACATCACACAAGCAAATCCATTTCATTGTTCCCTGATATGCAAGATATCCATTCTACTGAACTCAGAATTGAAAGATGCATGGCCAATCGATTGTGAGCACCAGGCCATCCAGTGGCGGCAACATGCGTGCTCCTGCGTCAGGCCTGCGGCGGCCGGCCAGGGCAAGACCGTGGAGGACGTGGCACCGGCGACCACAACAACCAGCGAGGTGGACTGGGACAGCGGCTGGCGGATCGAATCTGCGGCGGCGGCGGCACGGGCACTGACGGAAGGGAGGGGAAAGAAATACGCGGCGCGGCGGCGGCGGCTGCGTACGGGAGAGAAAGAAAAGCGACTGAAAGAAAAACGATTCGTTCTGATTCTTATAATTTGATTAATTACTAAATTATCCATGTCTATATCATATACCACCCAAGAGTGGTATTAGATACTATAAAAGAGCTCCAATAAGAAACATGGAAATATGACCATATATATGACAAGGACAAACGGAACTCTATGGTTACTGGAAGGAGGAAACGGAAGTCTTTGTCTTTTGTTACTGGAAGGAGCATGGACTCTTTTTATATTTTTGAAACCTTTACATTTTACATATATCTTTCGAAATTCATAGAATTGCTCTACCTTGGTTCACCACTACACATTCGTCGTGTGTCAGCTCACAAGGTCGTTACACTGAAAGAAATTGTAGTACTGGCAATTTTATGATACAAATTACTATACTGTAATCATCCTATCAATTGAAACATTAGAACTATTCGCAAAAAAGAAAAAGGAAAGAAACCTCAGGAAAGCATGCCGATAATACAGATCACGAACATCAAGCCATCAAAGGCCATCCAAAGTGATGCGGTCTTAACCAAGTGGCAAACTATTCCTGTTCTTCTGAATTTCTTTCTGTTTTCGATGTGGTCAATGCGGTTGGCTGCCGAGTTCTGCTACTCCTGTGCTTTCTGATAGCACCGAAAATTTCTGCAGCGGGCGGCATCCAGTATTCATTGATGTGGGACCATGTGTGCATCGTGGACTCAAAAAACACATGATAAATTGCGGCCGGCCGCGATGGAAATAAGTCAGTGGCAATGAGTGGTCCCATGAATCATGCCGACTAAGAATTTTTATCACAGGTGGCTTCTCCACCTTATTTAGGGCCTGTTTGGTTCCTGGGGACTAAAACTAAGGGACTAATTTTAGTCTCTTAGAGCAACTCCAGTGGGTGATTAAAAATGGGTCTCTATATTTCAGTTTGAGGGCCAGATTTATAAATTTAGAGGGTCAAATAATATATGTGCTCCAGCCCAACTGACTAGACAAGCCTCTATCCATCTGACGAGTGGGCCCATCTCTCCTCCTCTTCTTCCCCTACCTCTTCTTCCTTCCTCCGTTGCGTCCCCGCAAGAAGCGCCGCAGCGGCGGCGGCTTCACCACCCCCAGCCCCACGCCCAGCCCACGCTCCCACCTCGCCGGCCTCTCCTCCTCCTCCGCCGACGCCGGCGCCACCACCAGCCACAACCCGTCCCCGGCGGTAGTCTTCGGCGGCGGCGGCAAGCAGCAGCAGCAGCGGGCAGCGCTGGCCGTGAAGGAGCTCGCCGCGTGCTGCAACTACGCCGTCACCGACGTGGAGGCGAGGATCTCCGGCGCCAACGTCCTGCTGCGCACGCTCTCCCGGCGAGCCCCGGGGCAGGCCGCCAGGATGGTCGCCGTGCTCGAGGCCCTCCACCTAGAAATCCGACAAGTTAGAGTTTTGGATCTGAGCAATGGGTGAAGAGGTGGTTGCGCCGAGGAAGGAGGCCGTGGCGGCGGCGGCGGAGTTGACGGGGTTCGTGATGAGCGCAGAGGAGGCCGAGCGCGCCGCCGCGGCCGCTGGCGTGCCACTCCGTCCACGCCGAGCAGTTCCTCGTCGCCAATGCGGCCGACGCGGGGGACCACCGACGCCGACGAAGGCTGCGCGCCCGAGTGGCGCACAGTGGCGTCCCTCCTCCTCCCCCTCCTCCTCCTCCTCCGCCCCTTCGGGCCCCACGACCTCCTCCCCGAGAATGTGCCCCTCGTCCTCGAGGCGCACGACAACCCCCTGGGCGAGCCCGTCGCCACGGTCGCCAATGGCTTCGCCGCCGCCGACCTGGAGGCGCGCCTGAGGGAGGCCGCGGAGGCGGCCGCGCGGGCGGCGCACGCGCCGTACAGCGAGTGCCCGTCGGGGTTCGCCGTGGCGGACGGCGACGGGAAGATCTACGCCGGAGGCTGCCTGGAGTCCGCGGCCTACAACCCGACGCTGGGCCCCGTCCAGGCGGCCATCATTGCGATGGTGGCAGCCGGAGGAGGCTCCGCCGGGGACGTGGTGGAGATTGTCTTGCTTTACCATGTAATCCCAATCTATGTACTGTGCATCTGATGTGATCTTGGTCTTCTTCATTATAGTTGTGGCATAGAAATCCTGCTGAAAAAGAGTCCAAAATCTATAGTCAGTAGCTGTCCTATCCACATCAAGTGGACTAGTCCTCCTCAACTTTCTGACAACATCCGTCATCCCACCAGCATAATAATCTGTCACTCTCCTACTAGCTGGACCGGTGGGTCGACAAATCTCAAGAAGAAGAGGAGCATTTGCCTCAGCTGACACATCATCACCATCATCATCAGCTGCCATTTCTTCCTCCTCCTCCTCATCATCATCATCATCATGTGGCTCCACTCTATACTGCTCATCCTCAACATCATCACTCGAAGTGGAGTTGCCCACTTCATCCACTTCTTCTATCTCCTGCTCAGCTGCTCTCTTAGGCCTTCTAGGCCTCAAATTTCTGCCACTTGCTGCCTGAGAGCTGCTGCCCATAGAAGGGTCGTGACGTCCCTTTTTGATCCGTTCAGCATGAGGTCCCCTTGGCATCTTCTACTGTCCTTCCTGGGTCATGATAGATGGATAAACATGATATAAGTCCCCAGAATCAGATTGACATGAAAAGTGATCAAAGGAGAGCTTCCAACAAGCTTTGGGTCAGCTCAGAGCCAAACCGGTCAGACCGGTTCTGCCTGAGCCAAGCCAAAGCAAGTTGGGGGTCAATCTGACAGAACCTGATCTAAAAAATGACATGAGATTGATAAAGATGATATCCCTAGTCCATAAATAAGCCAACATGGTGCAAAACGCAGACTTGGGCTGCCTCTGCCCAAACCGGTCAGACCGGTTTGCCAAACCGGTCAGACCGGTTTGTGCAGTGAGAGCACAAATCGTCGGTCCGCAAAATGTAGCCAACCAAATTGATTCATCTCTTAGGGATAGGTTCCTAGACATGCCAGAAGATGTTCTACCAAAGGGTTTCGAAAAATATTCATCCAGTGAGTAGATCGGGCGATGAGAAGATTTGAATACCTTAAGACCCAAGAACTC
>OAMR01000113.1:419058-429476 GCA_900205405.1 Echinochloa crus-galli
GCGTTTGGGGGTTAGGAGGCTGTCTCTTATACACATCTAGATGTGTATAAGAGGGAGGGCGGGGCCCGAGGGGGAGGAGAGAGAGGGGGATAGGGTGAGGATAGAGGGATCCCAGATTTGTGGGCTTTGCCTTAAAATTTGGTGGCCTACTAATTTTAGTCATCCATATAGGCACTCCACTGGAGAGTGATTTTAGGCCCCAAGTGACTAAAACGTTAGATAGGGACTCTTTTAGTCATTCGGTTGGAGTTGCTCTTAGGGACTAAAATTGCTGTTTGGATCCCTAGACTAAAAGAGACTAAAGTTGCTTTAATAGCTTGCGCAAAGACTACTTTACCCATGGACTAAAAGGGAACAAGTGGGGTTGGTGGGTGGGGGGAGGGGTATCCAGTGGAAAAGTGGTGGTTTTAGTCCCTATAAGCTCCTCTTGTGGAGCTAAAGTTTTAGTCCCATCAAAAATAATATCATTTCTACTGAGTCATAATGCCCAGACTAAAGCCGAAGCACCGACTAGTAGCTGTTTCTTAAAAGCACCCCACCCCAACCAACCAGTCATTGAACATATTGTGAATACTACTAGGTGGTCGCAGGTTAAAAGTATTCTGCACAGCTCTCCACAGGAATTGTGCCATGTGACAATCAAAAAAGAGGTGCTGAATAGTTTCCTCCCTGGAACAGAAAGAACACAGTTTACTCCCATTCCAGTTTCGTCTTGCCAAGTTATCTTTTGTTAAGACTACCCCTCTTTTTAAGTACCACAGGAAAACCTTGATTTTCAATGGCACTTTTAACTTCCAAATCTTATTGTTATTATGCCCCTGTGCATTGGGATTCCAGATAATTGCCATATACAAAGATTGCACAGTAAACAACCCAGATTGTGTTAGATTCCATCGAAAGGAGTCTACTCTATCATTCAACTGAATATGACAGATCCGACCAACTAAATTGTGCCACAGATTTAAGTTATGTCCTACTAAAGCCCTTTGAAAAGACACGTTTAGAGGAATCCTAGACAAAACCGTGGCCACTGTATCATTCTTCTTCCTGGCTATGCAATATAAGGAAGGATATTGTTCTCTGAAAGTAAAATTGCCCAACTATCTGTCCTCCCAGAATCTGATTTGACCTTGATGTCGCCTAGAGGGGGGGGGTGAATAGGTGAATCTGCAATTAACAAAACTTTTTCAACTGTTAGCACCGAAACCGGTCAGACCGGTTTCCAAAACCGGTCAGACCGGTTTTGCACTGTGAACTCAAATGCAGCAGAAAAGCGGTCAGACCGGTTTACCAAACCGGTCAGACCAGTTTGTGACAGAGACACACAATTAAGCAATTATCCCCTCTACGAATTCTAGCACAAACCAAACTTGTTGTGTAGCTCTTGTAGATGATTTCTAGCAGGTTCACAAAGTCCCTGCAGACAAGTAGAGTACAACCAAGTAGATCGAAGCGGAAGCAAATATAAATGCTAGAATTGAACTTGTGAGGCAAACCAAATGAGAGAGACAAGGATTTGTTTCCCGAAGTTCGGATTCACCAATGCCACAAAGGCCGTCACAAAGACAAGGTGAATCCTACTCTCCGTTGAGGGCCTACGAAAGGCGGGCTTATCCACTCCAAGCCACTTTCCTCGGTTCCACTAGATTGTGACCCTTTTCCACGAAGGAGGCAAGGCCGGCCTATACAAACGATCCGCGGCTTACCACAAACACGGTAGCTCACCGGCGACGCCTAGCCGTCTAGGAGGCTTCACCTCCAAGAGTAACAAATGCTTCAAAGGTTGCTAGACTTCACCGCAAGTGCTCAAGCTATGGATTCACTCTTTGCTGTTGCAATTAGCTCTATCAAGCTTTCTCTAGCTCACACACAAGATCTCTCTCAACCCAAATCCAAAGATATTGATAGAATCAATCAACTCTCACAAAGAGAGGTTTGGGGAGAGCTTGCTGGTGCTTGGGAAGGCTCTAGGCGTGCAAGGAAGGCAAGGGAACCAGCAGCCCTCAAAGGAGAGGGCCAAGGGGTATAAATACCCCAAACTCCCAAACTAGCCGTTATAGCCGTTGGAAACCGGTCAGACCGGTTTCCCAAACCGGTCAGACCGGTTTGGGTCCTGACAGCACACTAACCCCAAACACTACACTCTCAAGGCTATCTCACAAGGGTTGATCTATTGAGCACTTTGGTGTTATCCCACAACTAAATGTTGCATCCCTCTTGATAGTACGGCATTCCTATACTCAAGAAATTAAATAGCAAATAAATCTTCCTCTTGAGCTTCTAAGTCTTCAATGATGCCATACATGATCATTCTCACTTTGAGGGCTTCAACATTCTTTTCTTGCTTGAGCAAATCCAATCTTGAGCTAGGCTTAGAATTTCCATGTGTATGGATCAATTCTTAAGCCCTTCCAATATATGATCAATAAAGAATTAGACGCATTGCATAGCTTCACTCGTAAGGCTTGATTAGTGCATAGAGATTAAACCATGATGCTAGTCTTCACCCTAGCAAAGTCCCTCGGCTACAAGACCAACTTGCCCTTCTCTTTGCTTGGTACCTGGACACTCCCATCTAGCTTAACTCTTTCACCATATCTAGCCACTTTGAGCTCCACTTTATATTGCATCATCATGAATACCACTTTGAAATCCATGTCTTCAATTAAGTTATCCCATACCATCACTTGTTTGCTTTTATGTCATTTGTACCAACAATGAGCTCTCATTCTTCAACAAGTATGTTTCATGATTATCCATAAGAATAAGACCCTGCTCATATACTTAAACAAACAAGTTAAATTACAAATCATGTTGTCATCCAAAATCACCAAAACAATTAAGTGCCTAGATGCACTTTCAATCTCCCCTTTTTGGTGATTGATGACAACATGATTAAAGCTTACAAATAGATATGAAATATAAGCTCTAGATGATTGAGATATAGGTGAGCTCCCCCTCAATATGTGCTTTGAATAGAATTTCAAAAATTTGACCTCAAATGCCAAATGCACAAATAATCAATAAAAATGAGAGCTCCCCCTATATCTCAGCATCCAATAGTGCAACAGGTGTGTGTGACAAAATATAACAACATGTGATGCATATGACATATATTCCATAACAAGAATAGAAAAAGAAGCACATGTGCTGTCTCAGGCCAAACCGGTCAGACCGGTTTGGCAAACCGGTCAGACCGGTTTTGCCCAGACAGCACATGTGAAACAACATCTCATCCAACATCACATGCGCATCACACTAACATAAGGCACTTAGATACATAAATAAGTTTAACACACATAGTAGCACACATTACAATGCTCAAGTCCACAAATAGATAAATATGAATTTATTACATCCAAATTCATAAACGACTACAAGACTAGAAACTAGGCTTTAATCCATTCTTCTCCCCCTTTGTCATCAATCATCCATAAAGGGCCTGGAGAAGCTTGTAGTCGTACTCCCAACATGTCTCCAAACGTCTCCCACTAAAAGGTAGGGCTATGATCATCTGACGAAGAAGTAGTCCAATGAAAACCTTCACTCAATTGAATGTGCAAGTGATAATCTAGAGTGATGTACTAGACATGGAGTGAGATGTGGAAGATCAAAGCATACCATGACTAGGAGCAGAAGGAGGTCCGAAGATAGAAGCAGCCGCCTGTGAAGCAAAGTCTCCAGGAGATGGAGATGGTGCTGTCGAAAACTGAACTCCCGCCATCGAAGATGAAGTGCCAGCATAGCCATATGACGTGGACGGAAGTGCAGCAGCTCCATAGGTTGGTCCTGGGGGTGCAAATCAAAACGAGGAGCCAAACAAGTCACCCTCTGAAGTAGGCATGTAGGTGTAAGTCCCTGGAGCACCAACTGACGGAGGAGGTGGTGGTGGAGGCTGTGAGCTCGAACCAACGTGTCCATACCCAAAGATGTCACCGTACTCCTCAAAGTAACCCGCATTCATGTGATCGGTCATGATGTCTCGAAGCGGGGGTATCTCAGGTAGCTCGAGAGGTGGTGAGATAGGTGATGGTGGATCATCTGGACTCATCTTGGCATGTAATCTCTTCACCGCATCCCTAGTCTTCTTGCTTTCAATTCTCTGCTGCCTAATGCTCACTTCAACATCCCTCTGACCTTTGCAAATACCAGTGAACATGGAGATGAACTTCCGAATAGGAGAAGTCCTTCGCTCAGGATATGAGCTGCTGCCAGGCCCAAACCGGTCAGACCAGTTTGGGGAACCGGTCAGACCGGTTTGCCCCGGCTGCAGCTGACTATGCTGCTGCTGAGTCTGGTCGCCTCACTGCTGTGTGTGCTGCTGCTGCTGCTGCTGAGGATCTGGCTGCTGTGGAGGCTCATCCAGTGGTGGAGAAGGCATCCGGAACTTGTGAGGAACGGGAGGACGCAAGGGCTTGTGTTGAGTATCCTTCTGAATCTTCAAGTTTGTGACCCTCTCAATCATAAGCATGATGTACGGGCTGTAGGCACAAATCTTCTGAGGACTCTCAGAAATGGTCTTGATCTCTTGCCACATAAAATCGGCAACACTAAATGGAGGTGTCTCCTCTCCAATCCTCAGGTAGTACATCAAGTTTCTCATGTAGAGCGAAATATCTGAGGTGTTGCCATCTCTAGGAGTGAGTGTCTTTCTGAGCAATCTGTAGAGAGTCCCATAGTAGGTGTAGAGACCACTCACTTTCCCCCAACTGCCACGCTGATCCCTGGGATACATGAACTTCAACTCTGATGGTTCCATAACACCCCGATCATGTATCCTCACGGTGTCATCACTCTCATGTGCAGCTCTAAAGAGAGAGGCAAAATCAGAATAAGTGATATGATAGCGTTGTCCCTCGGTCATCCAATGCATAGCCCTCTCCTGCCTACCACCCTCCTCGTGGTATCCAAAGAACACAGTAGCATAGAACTGAGCAATAACTTCCTTGTTCCAGCTGTGCCTGAAGCCCATGAGATTTTTCACCCTCTTTTCAGAACATACTCTAATAATCTCATTGAACACTGGGTTGTCTTGCTTGCTCATGTACTCCCAGTCTATATACTGTGCATCAGATGTGATCTTGGTCTTCTTCAAAATAGCTGTGGCATAAAAGTCCTGCTGAAAAAGAGTCCAAAACCTATAGTCAGTGGCTGTCCTATCCACATCCAGTGGACTAGTCCTCCTCAACCGCCTGACAACATCTGTCATCCCACTAGCAAGATAATCTGTCACTCTTCTGCTAGCTGGGCCAGTGGGTCTGCAAATCTCAAGAGGGAGAGGGGCATCTGCCTCAGGTGAATCATCATATTCTCCTTCTTCTTCTTCATCATTTCCCGCTGCCATTTCTTCCTCATCATCATAATAATGCAAGTGTGGCTCCACCCTATACTGCTCATCCTCTACATCATCACTTGAAGTGGTGTTGCCCACTTCATCCACTTCTTCTATCTCCTGCTCAGCTGCCCTCTTTGGCCTCCTAGGCCTCAAATTTCTTCCGCTGGCCGCTTGCGAGCTGCTGCCAATAGAAGGGTCATGACGCCCCTTTTTGATCCGATCGGCATGAGGTCCCCTAGGCATCTTCTCTGTCCTTCCTTGAGACCCAAGAACTCGACGGGAAAGAGGATTTTATGATCAAAGATTGGTGGGGAACCAATCTAGCAGCCTTGGGGCACTCCAAATCCGAAGACAAAACGCCTTTTCCTTGGTTGAATCCTCAAATCGCCATTGGGGGCCCTTCTTGCGGTGAAGAACAGGAGAGAGAGATGTGGCGTGGTGAATGGATGGGAGAGAGAGAGAGGGAATCACGGGAGGAGTTAAATCCACGTGGGCCCGCTGTCCTGGCCAAACCGGTCAGACCGGTTTGGGAAACCGGTCAGACCGGTTTCACCCAGGCAGCAGCTGAGACTAGTTTGAAATGGTGGAAATTGAGCTCCAAAACTTGTTCAGTTGATCTGAGAGTGTATGTGATAGGCATGATCTTCAACTTCTCGAGATTGTCGATAGAAAAGATAAGATTTCCAATAAATCTATTTTCTTTCGTTTCTTCCGAAAGAAATGGGAAGGGATGAGATAGATAAAGATTTATGGACTTGAGAAAATCTCACTATTTGTGACTAGCCATCAATCAAGCAAGGTTAACTATAGTCACAAATAGATCGACAAAGATCAAAAGACCAAAATCCAACCATTTTCAAAAACACATACAACCTATCATGCTAGTTGAGTTTTCCAAAAACTTATTCTATGTCACATAAGCACATGCACTTACATTGGATTAAGGACCAATTTTAGCATATTTGGCTCACGTCTCACAACTTTCGACACCAAGTCAATAGTTCATAAGATGTCAAACAAATATCTAAATAGGTACGCACGAATGACACAGCGACACGAGCGTTGAGTTGAAGACAATCCATCTCGTCTTCGGTTGATTGCAAATATCCCAATCAACACTAGGACGATCGATGCCTTCAACCACAACCCGCCAAGAGTAGGACTCATAGTCCTAAGATCATTAAGTACATGAGCGGACAAGTGGAGTAATTTGAGCCGTCACTAGCTAGTGGCTCATAGGTTACCTCACACGAAGCTTGTGTACTAAAAGGGAACAAGTGGGGTGGTGGGTGGGGGAGGGGTATCCAGTGGAAAAGTGGTGGTTTAGTCCCTATAAGCTCCTCTTGTGGAGCTAAAGAGTTTTAGTCCCTTTTTGAGGGTTTTAGTCCAAGAGTTTGGATCTTTTAGTCCGTTTTGGGACTAATTTTAGTCCGTTTTGGTTTTAGTCCGTGGAACCAAACACCCCCTTAGGAACAGCGGCGACATGCATGGTCAATAGGTCACCAAGACATTAGGTCGATATCCACCGATGATGACGATAACTCTAATCAACCGGCAGTAAATTGCCCGTGTGCTCACGGCATGCACAGGGCACCATGAGCAGCTGACTCCTACTCCACTAGCCTGTTCGAGTACGTTTGATCTGGAACCCGTCGTCACTCGGCGTGGATGGAGAAGACGACACCCATCCCCCGGGATCTGCTCCCCCACCCACACACCCCAACCCAAATGGATTAGCCCACGCCGCCGCGGCCACGCCAGCCAAATGGGTCTGGGTGTGCCTCGCGAGCCTGGCTGTCTCCTTAATCGCCGTCCCGGTCAGTCACTAATCCGGATGGCGATTGGCCGCCACCCCCACTAATCCCGGCAGGATTCCACGGACGCGTGCGGTGGGGGGCGAAGCGAACAGCGCCGCGCCGGACACGGAAACCCACGACGCCCGTCCGCCGACCACGGTTTGCTGCGCGGCTGCCTTCATGCCTCAGCAACTCCTCATCAGCACGGTGGGGGTGACCTGTGGACAAAACAAAACCCGTCGCCTTTTTGCACCAAAGCGGCATTCGATTGCGGTGCCACACTGTTTCTGTACTAGAGTTTTTTTTTGTTATGTTTGCCATTTCAGCTACTGTATATTTTGTTCTTCTGCTGCTATTGCTAAACCTTAGGTTTAATCGGGCATTTCTTGCATCTCTCACCTCTGAATTTCGGGTCTCCGGACTTGCCTCCTTCCTTTTTCTCCAACAGTTCTTTTTTTTTATTTAGCGTTTCAAGTGTGACCGCGTGAGGTACTACTACTAATAATAAGATTAAAAAGAGGATGGCATAGACCAGCGTTGGCAGAGCCACGATCGGTGGGTAAGCCAAATATAGGAGTATGAAGGATCCATCTCTTAAACGATGCATTTTATTTTTAATTAGTTTTTAAGAAAGAAGATTACGTTCTGTTGGGCTGCACGATGACTCCATATCTCTCTCCAACGGATTCCTCTACTACCCTCTACCCTGACTCTATTCTCTCTACCATTAGTAATGTGTTATCTTGGAGATTTAAAAGATCATTCGCATTTAAAAAAGTCTAAATTACTACCCTCAAATATAAATAAAGTCCGGATAACACTCTAAAGTATGTTTTCGTTCATTTGACACCTATAATTATCTTAATCGGTCCAATTTACCACTTTATAAGATTTATCTTTTTAATTTCTCAATGCACAAATGGTGTTTTAATTTAAATTTTTGTGGGATGATACAAACCCATATATAGTATTTCTCAAAAATATAATACGAATTTTTTTATCGCTATTTCTCATAAATTTTTTGTTAATACATATCATAGTCATTCAAAATAATGCGACACGAGCGTTGAGTTGAAGACAATCCATCTCGTCTCGGTTGGATTGCAAATATCCCAATCAACACTAGGACGATCGATGCCTTCAACCACAACCCGCTCAAGAGTAGGACTCATAGTCCTAAGATCATTAAGTACATGAGCGGACCAAGTGGAGTAATTTGAGCCGTCACTAGCGGCGGCTCATAGGTTACCTCACACGAAGCTTGTGTACTAAAAGGGAACAAGTGGGGTGGTGGGTGGGGGAGGGGTACCAGTGGAAAAGTGGTGGTTTAGTCCCTATAAGCTCCTCTTGTGGAGCTAAAGAGTTTTAGTCCCTTTTTGAGGGTTTTAGTCCAAGAGTTTGGATCTTTAGTCCGTTTTGGGACTAATTTTAGTCCGTTTTGGTTTTAGTCCGTGGAACCAAACACCCCCTTAGTTGCTTTATCATTTTTTCCATCTCTTGATTAATTTCACAGGGAGACTCAAAACACCTTAATGATAGTTGTTGATCGAGATTTTTTTTAGATAATAGATTAAAAAAATAATCCAGCCTTGACCCGAAGGCTACGGCCAAAGTTTACAAATCAGCAGCACATCCGTCTGCTCAAACTCAGTTCCAACAAGGAAACCACCACAACGTGAGAGAATTAAAAAAGCAATCTTATTGCTAAATCTCCATCCATGGTGGGCAAAAAAACGCATTGGCAGGACCTCCAAAGTCTGACATGCCAACTTTATTGCATCTCTTTCATGCTCACGCCTTTGTAGGTGCGCCCAGAACCGGAGCCAATACGTCCCTCTGAAGAGTACCTGTAAATAAGTTTTCATTGGAGATCTGTCAAAAATAATATCATTTCTACTGAGCCATAATGCCCAGACTAAAGCCGAAGCACCGACTAGCAGCTGTTTCTTAAAAGCACCCCACCCCAACCAACCAGTCATTGAACATATTGTGAATACTACTAGGTGGTCGCAGGTTAAAAGCAATCTGCACAGCTCTCCACGGGAATTGTGCCATGTGACAATCAAAAAAGAGGTGCTGAATAGTTTCCTCCCTGGAACAGAAAGAACACAGTTTACTCCCATTCCAGTTTCGTCTTCCCAAGTTATCTTTTGTTAAGACTACCCCTCTTTTTAAGTACCACAGGAAAACCTTGATTTTCAATGGCACTTTTAACTTCCAAATCTTATTGTTATTATGCCCCTGTGCATTGGGATTCCAGATAATTGCCATATACAAAGATTGCACAGTAAACAACCCAGATTGTGTTAGATTCCATCGAAAGGAGTCTACTCTATCATTCAACTGAATATGACAGATCCGACCAACTAAATTGTGCCACAGATTTAAGTTATGTCCTACTAAAGCCCTTTGAAAAGACACGTTTAGAGGAATCCTAGACAAAACCGTGGCCACTGTATCATTCTTCTTCCTGGCTATGCAATATAAGGAAGGATATTGTTCTCTGAAAGTAAAATTGCCCAACTATCTGTCCTCCCAGAATCTGATTTGACCTTGATGTCACCTAGAGGGGGGGTGAATAGGTGAATCTTCAATTAACAAAACTTTTTCAACTGTTAGCACCGAAACCGGTCAGACCGGTTTTGCACTGTGAACTCAAATGCAGCAGAAAAGCGGTCAGACCGGTTTACCAAACCGGTCAGACCGGTTTGTGACAGAGACACACAATTAAGCAATTATCCCCTCTACGAATTCTAGCACAAACCAAACTTGTTGTGTAGCTCTTGTAGATGATTTCTAGCAGGTTCACAAAGTCCCTGCAGACAAGTAGAGTACAACCAAGTAGATCGAAGCGGAAGCAAATATAAATGCTAGAATTGAACTTGTGAGGCAAACCAATAGAGAGACACGATGATTTGTTTCCCGAAGTTCGGATTCACCAATGCCACAAAGGCCGTCACAAAGACAAGGTGAATCCTACTCTCCGTTGAGGGCCTACGAAAGGCGGGCTTATCCACTCCAAGCCACTTTCCTCGGTTCCACTAACTTGTGACCCTTTTCCACGAAGGAGGCAAGGCCGGCCTATACAAACGATCCGCGGCTTACCACAAACACGGTAGCTCACCGGCGACGCCTAGCCGTCTAGGAGCTAGATGACAATTTCCGTCAAATGCGACGGAAATATCCGGTAGTTTGGCGGAAATATCCGGTGTTGCACAGCCAAACACTTGCATTTGAGTTTCTTGCATCGGAACATATCCTTAAGCGCCTCGATCATATCGTGCGCC
>OAMR01000113.1:435524-450060 GCA_900205405.1 Echinochloa crus-galli
AGCACACCTCTCATTTGGCCCTCTAAATTTTAAAAACTAGCTCTCAAAATAAAATATGGAGGCCTGTTTTTAGTCACTGGGCTGGAGATGCTCTTAAAGCATCATGCCCACATATTGTCTGCTGCCCATCCTGTAATTGATAAATTAATTGATAAATTCTCGTCTTCCTGTGTCTACCATTTGCTACAGTTGTTGATCGAGATACTTCCTGTCAATTAATAATTGCCGCCGAATGTTACCTATGACTGATCATGTGGTGTTTTATATTCTCCTTTTAACTTTGTTTTCTGATTATATAGTGTAGCCCATGCACCTCAATATCTCTAGAGGACCAAAACCGTTAAAATCAACGACAATATATGAATCGCATAAATGATAGCTAATACAATTTAATTTCTACAAAATTATAGAGAACCATCGCCCAGATGATATCGGGTCAGAGATATATTTTTCAAAATATATGACAGTTATGTATCCATCTCAACCATTGAATTTTGGTAAACCGCCAGTCCATCTGTATCCCAAAACAAGGATACATGATTTTTTTTTTAGAAATAGAGAAGGGTATATGATTATATGCATGGTACGGAGTATATATGTTTAGTTAGACCCGAGAGGTGTGCTGGTCGGTCCTCGATCTGAGATGGGTTGGACTACAAAGGCTGGACGTGCTAGTTGTAGTAGTGAAAAATTAGAAGCTGATTGCACAATGCAAGGACGCTGCCACATGGTGCAGTGCCGCGTGTGTGGTCAGTCAACGTCGACGCATATCTTTCTTACTGGCTTCCTTTGCTCTCACTCCTTGTCTGAAAGTTACTGCTAACACGAAAACAAAAGCTGGACCCTAAAAAGGATGGCCACCCATGCATATATTTAAATGCTCCCCGTTTAAGTTTTACAAGAGTTATATGTTTGGCCGGCCCAGTTGCTGGCAATTAGCTACTTTAACGTGCATATCTGGGACAAGCAGTTCTAATCTTAGTAAAGACAGGAAATACCGAACAACTTTTCATTCGGTGCGTGGTTTGTTTAATCGGTTAAGTTGATCACATTGGTAATGCTTATCCATCTCATCAACGCTTTTGTTTGAGCCAGCATGCATCGACGATCTAGGTGAGTGCTCATCTTTCCACAAACCTTTTTTTTTATTAACAAGATTGAATTGTTGATGTTAGTGCGGAAAAACCAATAAAATAACATGTGGTGAGCAGAGGCTCGCACCGCCGACGGTGAACGCGACGTCCGCGCGGAAGCTGTGGTGTCCCTGTTCGTTGTCGCCGGGGAGGGGGAGTGTTATCTCCGTCTGGATCCACCGCCCGGCGGCGGCTGGGCCGGACGACGACCACCACCACCATCGTAAAAGGGTGCCCTTGCAGGAGATGCGGCCGCCATAGGCTCTCCAGAGGAGGAGCTCGGCGAGAAGGTACTCGCCGCCGCCGTGGCGCAGGACGGCGACGGCCGGTCCCAATGCCGCCGTGGGAGAAGATGGAGAAGGGCCCGCGCGGCAGCTGCGGGACGGCGGCGGCGGAGTTGGCCGAGGCGTCGAGCACGTCGCGGTCGGCGCCGGAAACGAAGGCGCCCGGGGCTCGGGGGAAATCCATGGCGGATTCCCGTGGCCAGGACACCCGGAGCCAGGCACCGAGGACGGCATGCCGGGGCGCACGGCTTCGACCGCCTCGACGATGACCAGCTGGAGACAGAGGAGGACGACGAGGAGGATGAGTAGGAGCTCCGGTGGCGCCCACGGCGAGGGGCGGCGGACGGCGACGGCAGGCTTTCAACGTTTATGTACAAAACCAGATAGAAATGCCATTCAACTATTTAAACCGGACAGATTTGACCCTTTGCGTGGTTTTCTATTTTATAAAAGAATAAAAAAATCTGATTTAATATAAAAAATCACAACTAATGTATTTTAAATCATAAAATATGAAAATTATACCAAAAAAATTCTAAAAATGTACTTATCTATTAGTGCTCCATTTGGAGTTACTCGAGCTCATCCAACATAATGTAAAAAAATTCAATTTAAAAGAAAAACATGCATAACTAAAATCAACAAAACACTAGGATACATACATATATATGATAGGAATAACTCCAATTAGAGCAATGGCAGATAGGTTACATTTTTACAAAAATTTTGTTACAAATTTTATTTTTGTCTGATTTAAAATGAATTAGTTACTAATATACGGATTAAATTAAAAAAATAAATTTATAAAAAATACAAAACCACCTTTGAAACCACTCGAGGGACCAAAGATGTCCGGTTTCAACAATTAGATGGTCTTTGATGTCTGGCTTTGTGCTTTAGGGTTGAAAATAGAACTATCGTCATATTTGGAGGGTGTAAACCGGACTTTTATGACAGTTATGTGTCCATCCCAACCATTGAACTTTGGTAAACAGCCAGGCCATATCTGGCACAAAACAAGGGTACATGATTTTCTTTTTTAGAAATAGAGAAGGGTATATGATTATATGCATGGTACGGAGTATATATGTTTAGTTAGACCCGAGAGGTGTGCTGATGGTCGGTCCGACTCCTCTCTGATGGGTTGGACTACACAGGCTGGACGTGCTAGTTGTAGTAGTGAAAAATTAGAAGCTGATTGCACAATGCAAGGACGCTGCCACATGGTGCAGTGCCGCGTGTGTGGTCAGTCAACGTCGACGCATATCTTTCTTACTGGCTTCCTTTGCTCTCACTCCTTGTCTGAAAGTTACTGCTAACACGAAAACAAAAGCTGGACCCTAAAAAGGATGGCCACCCATGCATATATTTAAATGCTCCTTGTTTTAAGTTTTACAAGAGTTAGAGATATGTTTGGCCGGCCCAGTTGCTGGCAATTAGCTCCTTTAACGTGCATATCTGGGACAAGCAGTTCTAATCTTAGTAAAGACAGGAAATACCGAACAACTTTTCATTCGGTGCGTGGTTTGTTTAATCGGTTAAGTTGATCACATTGGTAATGCTTATCCATCTCATCAACGCTTTTGTTTGAGCCAGCATGCATCGACGATCTAGGTGAGTGCTCATCTTTCCACAAACCTTTTTTTTTATTAACAAGATTGAATTGTTGATGTTAGTGCGAAAAAACCAATAAAATAACATGTGGTACTTATGTTGTATAGGCGCTACATATATATGTTAACATGTCACTCCTATTTAATTTGACTGCGCAAATCTGGATTAGAACTTGTTGAACCCATCCTAGCTAGAGGTATACCATTCTTAAATTAGAAGTGATTCTATATGTATGCTTGTGTGTAATAAGAAATAAAAAAAAACTTTTTACCTTCAACGACAGAAGTAGTAGGCATGTCGTGGGTCCCTTTCGTATAGACATGGAAAAAAAGATAGTTCTACACCACAAGGAGTAATTAATTGCTAAGATGCAGGTGTTGGTGGTTTTGTTAGGTCTAATCAGTTTTTTTCTCTGAGTTGTGTTGAAGACCTATGCTAGCAATTATGGAGTACTAGCTAGTACTTCCTTGGTCCAAAAATGATCCAACAATCAGTTAAATCATATTTACATTTATGTACAAAATTCGTCTCAATATATTTGTACTCCAGGTGGGTTTGAGTTGGTATTGAGTCCTTAGCTATTGGGATTATAGTGTAAGAGCAATAAAAAATATTTTAGAAGATTTTTCCAATTCAAAATATAGCCATGTTTGGATCTACCCAACTAATCCATTAGTTGGTTAGCTGAAATTAGCTGGGTTAGATAGGTTCTATTTAGCTAGTTGAAAGACATTAGCTAAGAATTACCTGGTTCTGTTTGGATCCATCTCAGTTAAAATTAGCTAACTAGCAATTAGCTAGTAGATCCAGATAGACCATATGCCAAAGAGTACAATTATACGACCTTGGTCTCCTGGCCTAATCATCATCCCAAGACACACGTAGAAGGATATCCAGAATTCCTCTTCCTGATCAGGTTGGTCAAGACACTTTATAGCTTTGCCTGTCAAGAATCCAACCAAATCCATGTATGTGACCACGTTTGCATCTTCCATTGGTGGCTTTCGTTCACATTTAGAATACAGTAAATGTTGGTTGTTACACGTGTGTTTGGAAACCAGTAAAGATAGAAAGGCAACAAAGTTACGTAGTACTCCCTTCGGTTCACTCCTTTAGGACAGCGATACGGTCACCAAAGCACAACTTTGACTTCTCTTTTTTATAAAAATATTTTTTGAAAAGTTATATATGTATATTTTTATGAATCTAATTTTCAAGACCCATTTATTTATATGATTTTCATATTTCCAAACTCAACGATTTAAATGTTATTCATGATTTATATTCTCAATGTTTGACTCAAGCCTTGTCCAAAAGGACTTCTAATACGAAATCGGAGGGAGTACAACACAACATCTGGTAAGCGGCGTTCCCGTCGACAACGAGGTGCCAATGGTAACTTCGGGAATCTCCAGATCTGCCGGTGCTCTTCTCAGTCTTCGGAGGTGCTCATAGGGGTAGGGTTAGCGTACGTGTATTCATAGGGATGAGTGTGCGTGCGTGTGTGAGCGTCTGCGTTGTACTGTGTAATCTCAAAAAAAAAACACAACATCCTTGTACTCGGCCAATTTATTATTAAAAAAGATGATCATTTCTCGGCCGGCGCTGCTTAATTGTCCAAGCGACTACCATGTTCTCACCAATCGCCGCATGATAAGATAACAAGCTCGAATTAGCTGGACATATGACTTTTTTTCTAAAAAGAAACGTTGATAGATGCGGTGGAAAATTAAATGCAATTGAAAGCGGGTAAAGTGTACTGTATTAGAGATAAAACAACTCATCATGATCCAAACAACGAATAACCAACAGCGACGCGACGTCAACATTGAGATGAATGGCGCTCGATTATGCCACCGGTGAACAAAATATTGATATTACATTCACATACGGTGTAAACAAAGACAGAAGAGACAGTTTGCCCTTAGCCGCGTCCGATCTCTGATCCACAAGCGCGGCCATGCTAATGATTGTTACTCTCTTGACCGGTTGCTATATATAGCGCATCGACCATACACTGGTCGCTTTGGTAAAACTAAGGCCAATTAATTAACAAGCTGAGCTAGACTGAGAGATTAAAAAGAGTGAAGATAACGGAGTACGTACTCCTGCTCCGTAAATAACATCAGATATTTAAGGTTTGGTTTATACACCGAATCCCCTAGTTATTTCAGGCTGTTGCATTGTCATTTTCCATGTAGTTTCTCCGCATACGGACACATATGCCAGTAATTAATGTGTTAACCCTATCCAATTGATCCCTAATCCTCCTTGTAATATTAATCTTTGGGACTCTCATCTCATCCACCGGAAGATATATATCCTTGTCAACCTTGTTGGATGGGTGGTGCCGTTGGGGATATTATACGACTGTACGAGGATATTATAAGATATTAGGGGTGAGAAGTCCATTCATTCTCTCCATGGGAGCATCAACTGACGCGGTTTCGAAAAAAAAACTGAATTTTCAAGTTCGGTAGCACCAAATTTGTTCTGTCTGCACTAAGAGTTTAATAAAATGGAAAAACACTGGCAAACAGCAAATGCGATATACTATTCATGGAGATGTATATTTCTTTTATTCAACACATATTTAACTTATCCGCAAAGAAACACACATTTGCCTCAAAGTTTGACACTGCACATATACATCGTCACTTTTCTTAATTGTTTTGCAACTTCACTTCATGCCCAAACCAAAGGTTGATTATTACGCCTGAAAATATTATTGTACTAGACATTATATATAGGAGGTTTTTACGGTACCCAATACCACTGGTTAAAAAGGAGTAGTATATAAACTTCTGATTAGTTGAGAAAAATTATATACCATTATAACGTGGACCAGTGGTATAGATAGTATATGGGGAGTGATATAGATAGTATAAGAGTATTATTGGAAGAAATATAAATGGCATCATTGTAATTAATGTAATTAAGTATTTTTTTCATTCGATCCGTGACCTGCCGTTTCATTTCTCTCTATTCCTTATTTTTTCGACGTCTATCTCTGTCTCTTTACGGCGACCGGGACGGGTAGTCGCAATTACTAAATTACCCATGTCTATACCATATACCACGCAAGAGTGGTATTGTGTCCTGTAAAAGAGCTCATATATATTGCTTCCATATGTACTTTCTCCATTTCTATTTTTAAGGCGTACTTACACGCATACTTAAGATTATAACTTTATACTTTAGCAATAATTTAGCCAACTTTCCGTCAAAAAAATTAGCCAACAAATTTTATTTTTATAATATAAATTTGATATCACTGAATTTGTAATTAAATATATTTTTTAATAATTATAAGTTAATAACTATAAACAATACAATATAAGATAAATACATATCAAAGTATGATTTAAAAATCGTGCTAAATCCGACAAGACCGAGGGAGTACTACTCTAGAGAAATTAGCTCTAGCAAGTCGGGCTGCAGTTTGCCGGCGACGACAGCGTTCACACTAATTAAATGGCTAAACATATCTGCACAGTCATCCTTTCTTATCACATTTACAGCAATTCGCTGTCAAGTCCAAATTTCTATAGATACTAATCTCTTAACATTATGTGATGGAACGTGAGATGTTGCTTTCACGGCACTGTTTTGGATGAGGTTTTCAGTGTTTTTTTTTATCTAGCTTGTCCGTGTCTGAACATGCAACTTTTTTGTCCTAGCTTTTCAATTTCAATTGGCGACGGCAAATCGATCGAGCTGGGGTCGTCTTGTTATTTGCATGGACCCAGGATATATATAGATACTAGTTTTTAGATGGCCGACAGGCCGACTTGCCTCTATCGACGTCTTGTGACGGGCTGAGAAAACGAGAAAAATGTATATGAGAAGGTGCCCCACAATATCTGGATTTGACATAAAAAAATTGCTTGGTTGTACATCTTTTTTTGTCCAAAAAGTTATATCCTAGATTTTGTAGAAAATACTTAAATGATGGATTTAGTTTTCTCAAAGCAGATAACATGCATATTAAAAAATAGTATTGGAGTGACTATAAGAAAGGGAACGCCAAAATAAAATATGGAGCCCATATCTTTTGTTGATGTAATGAAAGACAATTTTTATTGTCGGCATGACTGATAATGTACCAAAATTAATGCATCAGGGTAGGATCATCAACTCTTTGACAATTTTAGTTGGCAAAGTATAGCTGATTTTGTTCCTTCATATATGACGGTTGTTTATTGCAGGGTATATATACGTGCCAGATGAGCCTTCCAGTTGAAAACAACGATCTATACGTACGTGTATATACAGGTAATGGCACTTGGCAAGAAAGAAAATGCACTTACCTACAAATAGAATTAAAAAAAGGCGACGCTTTGTGGTGGAGCATTCTCACCGTACCAAAGTCTTCAACAAACACTCTCCTGAGCAAAACCCTAGTTGACCAGGGCAGGCAAGCTTAGGGTGGGCAACAAACCAAACACCCGATGAAACTCTCAAAAACCATGGGCTCTCTGACACCTCTTCATCAAAGATACGAAGCAACGTACTCCGTCCATGTTCTCTCAATCTTTCAGCTCCAAAAGTCCAAATAATACCCCTACGTACTGCCACACAAGTTGATGGACGCAGCAGGAAGAAATTAAACACTAAACATCCTCCGATCCCATCCAATTCGATTTGATTATTAACACACCGGTTGGTATTTGGAGGAGTGGCAGTATTAGTATACTCTACTGTACTGTAGTGCGCACGCAGTAGAGAGGAGCACGGGATTGTGGAGATATTATATACTCGTATGCGCTGCGGCCGTGTCAGGCGAGTCGACGGGATGGACACAGTGCAGGCCTCCACTGCATGCACCTGCTCCAGCTCCACATTGATCGATGCTGCTGCAGCCTAGCGTGGGGCTCGATCTCGTTAATGCTCGACGGATGGAGCTTGGTTTTGTTGGAGTCAAACCCTTCATCACACTTTGCTCAGGAAATAAACGTGATTGTCTTAGTCTAAACCAGTCATGCTCAATTGATTAGATTTCTTTGGATGATGATACCTGCGCATCCAACTTCTTCCAAGAGTTTCTTTTTTTTATCACGATCTTCGGTTCGTTCGTTTGGCCGGTGGCTAGTGCTGATTTATACGGAGAGAAAAATATTGATGGCTGACTGGTAACGGATAGCTAGTGCTAATTTTTATTAAAAGAAAAATATTACTGGCTGGTGGCTGATAAGCTAAACGAACGTAACTTTATCTAGGATTTGTATTCTCGTTCATTTGTCTGGTGGCTAGTGCTGATTTATACGGAGAGAAAAATATTAATGGCTGACTGGTAACAGATAGCTAGTGCTAATTTTTATTGAGAGAAAAATACTGCTGACTGTTGGTTGATAAGCTAAACGAACATAACGCTTATCTAGGATTTGTATTCTCGGTATGTTTATAAATTTATTTTTGAGGAGCAATGCGATCTTCAAGTTCACGATGCCAGCGATGACTTGGACCGGCCAGGTCGGGCCGGGCCGAGCTCTCCCCTCCGCCTCCGACGACGGGCCCCGCGACCTGACGCCGCCGGACCGGAGCCCCGCTGGCTTTCCTTCCCGTCCGGTGCGACAGCTGGGCCTCGGCACGTGCCGCGCCGCCCTCCGCGGCCCGACACGTGGGCGGTCGCACGTGCGCGGGCGCGCGCCGATCTCATCCGACGCGGACGGATATTTCTCCTTCTCCCCCCGCATCGTACGGGCGAGCGGCGGCCGCCCGATGCGATCGGACGGTGGCGACGGCGGCCCCGGAAGTGGATAGGGCTCAGGGGCGGCGTGGTCCCCCACGCCCCACGCCTGCTGCCGCGGCAGATAAGACCGTGGGAACTCACGCTTCCAGCTAGCTCCTGTACTGTGTGTGTGCCCACTGCCCAGCCAGCCAGCCAGCCAGCGGCCGCGTGTCTTACGAAAACCCCCCTGCGGTTCTCCCTAATCACACACCGCCCCAGCGCTTGCTTGATGCCGTTGGCCTGGGTTAGGATTAGGATTGCGTTTGATACTTTTTTTTAGTGTTTGGTTGATGAGTCTTGGTTTAGTTTAGTGGCGGCAGATGGGATCGGTGGATGGATGAGCTTAGGAGTTGCAGGTCAAAGCGTACGCAAGCACGTCATTAACCCGGCCGATTGATTTTCTCTGCAGAATACCCAATCGATCAGTCGGGCATTTGTTTTTCTTTCTCGGAAGAAGTCGTCGATAAGGTCCTCCCAAAGTCAAAAGTTTGTACGCCCAGGAACGGAACGGAACCCGTCGATGCTCTCGACGACGGAGGATCAGGATAAGAGCCCGTGTCTCGCAAGCAACGCTTCCGTACCCCGCCGGCCACGAATAAAACCTCACCCAAATCAAATGCCACTCTCTCAGAGCACAGGCACGCACACCACTAAGCAAGCCCCCCACGAAAAGGCGTGCTGTGCTCGCTATCCGCATCCAACGAGAAGGATGATGCCAAGGATGGATGAATGAACCTGAACGAAGGAATGATTCGTTCGGTTCGATCCGCCATGCTTTGCTCGTGATCTCCTCCGTGGCCAGCGTCGCCTCGGCCCGGCCCGCCCCGGTAGGTGATTTGCTAGGACGGCAGGCGATGAGGCGGTGAATCTGAAACAATAGAAGCACCAGGTGGTTTCCGCAAAACCGCCGATTAGTTTTGGTCGACAGCTCCACGCTGCTGTCCTACCTCTGCGCTTGCTTCCATCGCGAGTGCGAGTGCGAGAGAGCTCATCTCTTCACGCTGCTCTGCTCGATCGGGTGCCAACGGGAGTTAGTTTCCCCTTAAAAAAACCGCAGCTTGGCGACGCTTATCACATCTCGCCCGCGCTGATAGCTTGCTTGCTTGCTGTTGCTAGTCTTGTTGCTGCTACTTAAACAAACGGATCGGCCTCCCCGCAGCGCAGCTAGCTCTTGCGATCCTCAAGAGCCAGCAGCCCCCACCCACGCGACCCGAGGCCACGAATCAATCGCTTCCCTCCCAGCCGGCCAGCCAGCCAGCCAGCCAGCCGCCCGCGCTTCTTTTCCCTGTCGCCGAATCCGGCCGCGCGCGCTCAAATCTTCCTCCCCGGGTGCCCTCCAAAGGGATTTGCTTTGCTTTGCTTCGCTTCGCTTTGCTTCCTCCGCCAAATCCATTTCCTTGCCGCCGCTTCTGCTTCGGTGGTGGGTGTGTGATTGAGAGAGAAGGAGAAGGGAGAGCAAATGCTGGTCCAAGAAGCGGTCGTCGTCGGCGAGCTCGCGGGATTCCCTTGTCCCCTGCCGGTCTGTCGAGATAGTGGGCGTCCGAGCTGGAGCACCTGAGACGTTGAGGATTGATCTCGGCCGAAAGCTCTTGGTTTTTTTCGGAAAGGGAAGGGGGGCGGCCGGCCGGCCGGCCTTTTGGTCTCTGATTATTTGCTCACCCCCTCGCCGATTCGATTCCTTGCCCGGGATTTCTCTCCGCTCCGCCCGCCGGAGACCGGTGGCGGGGGCAGATCCTTTGCGTTCCTGCCCGGGCATTCCTTCCTGCTCCGGCGAATTGGCTCGCCGAATCCATCCCAAATCTTGAGAGAGGCTTTGGGTGGAGATTTGCGCGGCCGGTGAGGTGAAGATCGAATCTTGCTCTGCTTCGGTGGTGCTCCGGGATGGTGTCGAGATCCTACTCCAACCTGCTGGAGCTCGCCTCCGGGGGCGGCGGCGGCGGCGGCGGGGAGCCGCTGCCGTCGCTGGGGCGCCGCCGGATACCGCGCGTCGTCACGGCGTCCGGCATTGTGCCGGACCTCGACGACGACGCCGACGCCGCCTCCGCGGCCTCCGACCACTCCTCCTCCCACGCGCCGCGGGAGCGCGTCATCATCGTCGCCAACCAGCTCCCCGTCCGCGCCGCGCGCCGCCCGGGGGGCGCCGGCTGGGACTTCGCCTGGGACGAGGACAGCCTCCTGCTGCAGGTCAGGGACAGCCTCCGCGCGCACCACGGCCGCGGGGACGTCGAGTTCGTCTACGTCGGGGGCCTCCGCGACGACGTGCCCCCGGCCGACCACGACGCCGTCGCGCACGAGCTCCTCGAGGGCTTCCGCTGCGTGCCCACCTTCCTGCCCGCTGACCTCCGCTCCAGGTTCTACCACGGCTTCTGCAAGCAGCAGCTCTGGCCACTGTTCCATTACATGCTGCCACTGTCGCCGGAGCTCGGCGGCCGCTTCGACCGCCTGCTCTGGCAGGCCTACGTCTCCGTCAACAAGATCTTCGCCGACAAGATCCTCGAGGTGATCAGCCCCGACGAGGACTTCGTGTGGGTGCACGATTACCATCTCATGGTGCTGCCGACATTCCTGCGCAAGCGGTTCAACCGGGTGAAGCTTGGATTCTTCCTGCATAGCCCGTTCCCGTCGTCGGAGATCTACAAGACCCTGCCCGTGCGCGAGGAGCTGCTCCGGTCGCTGCTGAATGCCGATCTGATTGGGTTCCACACCTTTGATTATGCCAGGCACTTCTTGTCTTGCTGCAGCAGGATGCTCGGGTTGAAGTACGAGTCACAGAGGGGCTACATTGCACTGGAGTATTATGGACGAACAGTCACCATCAAGATCTTGCCAGTGGGGATTCACTTGGAGCAGTTGCAGTCGGTCCTCAATCTCCAAGAGACTGGAGACAAGGTCGCCGAGCTTATGAAGCAGTTCTGTCATCGGAACCGGCTGCTGCTGCTTGGTGTTGATGATATGGATATCTTCAAAGGCATTAGCTTGAAGCTTTTGGCGTTTGAGCAGCTGTTGGTGCAGCATCCAGAGTGGCGGGGAAGGGTGGTGCTGGTTCAGATTGCCAATCCGGCAAGGGGGAAGGGGAAGGATGTGAAGGAGGTACAGGAAGAGAGCGATGCAATGGTAAAGCGGATCAATGATGCATTCCGGCAGCCAGATTACGAGCCGGTTATACTGATCGATAAGCCGCTGCAGTTCTATGAGAGGATGGCATACTATGTTGTCGCTGAGTGCTGCTTGGTTACTGCAGTGAGAGATGGCATGAATCTTATCCCGTATGAGTACATAATCGCTCGTCAGGGGAATGAGATGATAGACAGGATCCTAGGTCTCGGCCCGTGTTCAAGGAAGAAGAGCATGCTTGTTGTGTCGGAGTTCATCGGCTGCTCGCCCTCCCTAAGCGGTGCGGTCCGGGTGAACCCTTGGAACATTGATTCAGTGGCTGATGCAATGGACTCTGCACTGGAGATGCCTGAAGGGGAGAAGGTGTTGAGACACGAGAAGCATCACAAATATGTGAGCACACACGATGTTGGGTACTGGGCGAACAGCTTCTTGCAGGATCTTGAGCGGACTTGCCTCGACCATAACAGGAGGCGTTGCTGGGGCATAGGATTCGGGCTGAAGTTCAGAGTCGTCGCCCTCGATCCAAACTTCAAGAAGCTTGCAGTGGAGCACCTGGTGTCGGCCTACCGGAGGACCATGAAGCGCATCATTCTCTTGGATTATGATGGGACGCTGATGCCTCAGACTTCGTTTGGCAAGGGTCCTACCTCGAAGACGATAGACATGCTGAACAGCCTTTGCCGTGACAAGAACAACATGGTCTTCCTTGTGAGCACAAAGAGCCGGGCGACTTTGGATGAGTGGTTCACACCATGCGAGAACCTGGGACTGGCAGCTGAACACGGTTACTTCCTCAGGTAACTTGGGTCGCTTTCTGTAATTTCTGGCTATTTGGATTGCTTTCTGTAATTTCTGACCAACTGCGTCCTTGTAATATGACTGATTTCGCAATGCACGTTCATCTTGTACTGAAAAAACACCAATGCTGTGAATGGGTGTAGGCTGAGAAGAGATGCGGAATGGGAGACGTGTGTCCCTGTGGTAGATTGCAGCAGCTGGAAGCAAATTGCGGAACCTGTGATGAAGACCTACACCGAGACGACGGACGGGTCAACGATCGAGGACAAGGAGACGGCCATCGTTTGGAGCTATGAGGACGCCGACCCTGACTTCGGATCTTGCCAGGCCAAGGAGCTCCATGACCATCTGGAGAGCGTCCTGGCCAACGAGCCGGTTTCGGTGAAAGCCGGCCTCAACCACGTCGAGGTGAAGCCTCAGGTAAAGCTTGCTGCCGCACACAACAGCGACGGTCACTGTTTTGTTTCTTTGTTCGGCGTACGAATGTGTCGCACTTCACTTGCTGTGCTGTTCCAACTTCCAACCAATGTATTCTGTCTGTCCAACTCTGTGCAGGGCGTGAGCAAGGGCGTGGTGGCGAAGCGGATCCTGTCGACGATGCGGGAGCGCGGCGACCTGCCGGACTTCGCTCTTTGCGTGGGCGACGACCGGTCCGACGAGGACATGTTCGAGGTGATCAGCACGGCGGCGGGCCAGCCCTCCTCCCTGCACCCGGAGGCGGAGGTGTTCGCGTGCACGGTGGGGCGCAAGCCCAGCAAGGCCAAGTACTACCTGGACGACCCCGCCGACATCGTGCGCCTCATCCACGGCCTCGCCAGCGTCTCCGACGACCAGGCCCACGCCGCCGCCCGACGCCATCCCGAGGTGAAAAGTGAAAGTGAGACCCGCGGCGCGCGCGCGGTTAGCTAGCTCTAGGAAAGTATGGTGTTCCCAGCTGGTGTACATGCTCTAGGAAGAACAACGAACGAATCGAGGAACATGTGGCCCGTAAGCTCACTCGTGCGTGCGTGTGTGCTACTCCGTCGAATTGTCAGCCGATGACGTGTACATAAACTCCTCTCCCTCATGGCCTCATCTCTTCACCGATCGACCGCCTCGGCTTCCTCGTCTCGCCGACGTTCCCATCGCTCCAGACCGAGGTCGCCGAGACGTCGCGACCATCGTTGCTCACTTGCAAGCGCTGCGTAGTGGAGGCGTAGTCAATGATTTCCCCGTTCCATCCCCGGCCTTTGGAAAGGGGGATAAGCTAGGGCCGTAGGGGCGAGTCCACGCCCTCGGCCCCTGTAGCCTTGCGGCGAATGGCGAATGATGGCGAGCAGCACCGGGAAGAAACAGTGGATTGTGGTGGTTGCACTTGCTGACCCGCACAGCAACGGCCGGCCCGGGCGGAGCCTTATCCTGTGACCGCACCGGACGCCCGGGTCGGGATCGTGGGCTGGTGGGGATAACGGATAAGGCTCCCCCCGTCCGACGCCACCAAGGGCTCAGGGTTCGTGCCTCCCTCCCCTGCCGTGTTTGGCAAAGGGGATGGACAGATTCTTTGCCCTCGCGCGGGGCGGTCGGGGTGGATCGGGAGTGCGTCTCGGCGACCGGTGACGGGTTGCCGTCCTGCCCGACGTCGCGCGTCACAAGAGGGTGAACTCGTCTCGTCTCGTCTCGGGATAAGGCTTGGCGGCGGGAACCAACCGGTCGCGTGGGTGGGTGGGGTGGGGCGGGGGTCCGGCGACGTCGCGTCGGGGTTATCCGGAGACCGAGAGAGATGAGAGAGAGACCAATCCAATAATCGGGCCGGCGGTGGGTGATGGAGCCCTGGAGCAGGCGATTATTCTACGGGCGAATTGTCTTGGAAAGTACGTACG
>OAMR01000113.1:451612-488546 GCA_900205405.1 Echinochloa crus-galli
GTTAAAACCTGTCTCTTATACACATCTAGATGTGTATAAGAGACAGGCCTTATCCTGTGACCGCACCGGACGCCCGGGTCGGGATCGTGGGCTGGTGGGGATAACGGATAAGGCTCCCCCCGTCCGACGCCACCAAGGGCTCAGGGTTCGTGCCTCCCTCCCCTGCCGTGTTTGGCAAAGGGGATGGACAGATTCTTTGCCCTCGCGCGGGGCGGTCGGGGTGGATCGGGAGTGCGTCTCGGCGACCGGTGACGGGTTGCCGTCCTGCCCGACGTCGCGCGTCACAAGAGGGTGAACTCGTCTCGTCTCGTCTCGGGATAAGGCTTGGCGGCGGGAACCAACCGGTCGCGTGGGTGGGTGGGGTGGGGCGGGGGTCCGGCGACGTCGCGTCGGGGTTATCCGGAGACCGAGAGAGATGAGAGAGAGACCAATCCAATAATCGGGCCGGCGGTGGGTGATGGAGCCCTGGAGCAGGCATTATTCTACGGCGAATTGTCTTGGAAAGTACGTACGGTGTCCGGGGTAATCTTTCTTTCGGCAGGCCAGGGGGGAGGCCTGGACAGATGGACCACTTGTTTGCTTCATTGCCGTGCTCACGCTGCTCCGTCAGAGGATTACTGGGGCCAGGCGGCCGACATCAGGCAATTGGACCTTGATTTTCTCCAGATACACTCGGCACGTTGTTATATGCATCTTCAAGCACAGAAGGATAAGTCAATGATGATAAGACCTCCCTTTAGAAACACAAACTGCGGCTCTACGAAACATTTTGCTCTCTATCAATCTATATCTTCTTGAGAGCCACAAACAGGGGTATTAGCAGCCCTGTATCAATAATTATATTAATTTATCGCTCCCCCAGCCTCCATCTCCTAAGAAAAACAGGTCCAAACCCAAGGACCTCCTCAGCATCCAACTCCTAAGAAAAACAGGTCCAAAACCAAGGACCTCCTCAGCATCCAAAACTATTTGTCGGTAGTTGTTCCTGAAAGTGAGGATAACTGCATCTTAAGCACCCACATTGAGTTGACTCGTCAACTGAAAGAAGTGAGGGTAGTTAGCCCCTTCTTTTCAGAAGAGATAGTGTTGCCTTTCAGAAGGAGAGCTTTGGGACAATAATTGCTCAATATACATCAATATCAAACATGCACTAGAGGGGAATGGCTATGCATTTTCGTCCAACCCTTGTCTAATCCATGATAGGTTCATGATGTTTCAGCTTTCTTCAATCTTCATAATGTTTATATGATGCTTATCGGTTTCTTGATAATTTGATTCTTTAGAAAAAAGAAGTTTAGATTCTGGCATCTACTTTATTCGGTTCTTATAGAACAATGGGCATAAATATGAAACCCCCCCATCTGTTTTTGCAGGCTGTCCATGAACTTGAAAGTTAACTTTAAATTTTTTTCAGTTTTTGATAAGCAACTAATAGAACGAGAAGTACGGATACAGAACAAAATGATCCATATTTGAAAATACCTTGATATATATACTGTCCTAATTCTTAGAAACACAACACTGTTCTCGAAGAAAAAAGAATTTAGATAGAACACCAAGGTAAAGATCACACTCCCTTACAAAACTAGCAGTATACCAACAGATGTGATAAAGCAGAGTTGCAAAATGACAATGTATCAATAGGCTGTTTTGAAATTCGTTCAAAAACTATCATCTTTTGAAATGTTACACGTACAGGAATTTGAGCACTTCACAAGATCAATGGAATATTGTACTTGTAAGTGTATCTAAACGAGCATACAGCATTTTGATCAACTTGTATGAACATTTTTTTGAAGAATATATGCTTCACATGGTAGGCTGTGATAGGATATTACAGTAAGAGAAAAAAAAAACGGAATTCAACATGCCTGTGGAACCTGTAGTCAGATAGGGTTCCGATTCCGAAGCATCTGAGTCTATATCTGCTATTCTGCTCAGAAAGGAATTTGGAAGAATCAGGACCATACTGTAAATTACTTCTACAAAGCGATAGTATCATACTGAGTCTTGACTCTGTAAACACCTCCATATGGGTGAACTGAAATTCTGTAAATATACAGTCCTGCTATGTTATGAACAGCAAACACTCTTGGGGCTCTGAAAAAGGTCCCCCTAACTACAGTGTGATACTAAATCTGTGCAAAGAGGAGCTCATTCCACGTATCCGGTATACCAGGCAGGCACCAGTGCAAGCAATCATTGATTCCTGTGGAAGCTTTAGCTTTGAAAGTAGAGTTTGAGATGTGCCCCTCGTCCCGCAGCTTTGAGATAGCAGTTATATCTAAAAGCTTAACCTGAGTTCCCTTCACAGCACTTTCTGCAGGTATATCAATTGAATGATCCTGCAAGACCTCACTTCCATTAGACAAGGGAATAATATTTCCACATGTTCCACCTGTATTCCAGTCGCCATTTACAAAGTGCCTTGGTGAAATTGTCCTGAGGAAAACTTTCATCTGAGGACGCCGTGCAAGTTCTGAATCCATCCATCTGGCAATGCTATGCAGTGTAAGATTTTTTGCGTGGTTGAGGTCTGCAAGTCTACTACCATTGCCTACAGGCTTCCCATCAGCATACAATTCCCAATGATTTCCATTGAATTTCCCTCTGTTCCAGTGATGGCCGGTGTTAAGTACTAGGATATCAAAACTGTTAAGATACTTCTTCAAAAATGTAACTGGCCGATCAAGATGCAATGCATAACTGGTCACTGCCGGTTCCATTTTCAAAGGTTCCAACTCAGACAAAGTAGCAGACCAGTAGAAAAGAATAGTTGTGTTGGTCGTTGGAAATCGATAAGCCCACCCATCAGGTCTTAAAGCACCTGGGGCTTTGACAAGGCCATATCTCCAACCAACATCTTCGACCTCTGGACTGTATGTGCCAGCAGTTGCTATACACATCATTGACTGAAATTGCTGTCTGCCAAGTGAATCGCCAACAAAAGCAAGAGTTTGGTTTTTCATCCTGAAATCCACAAAATATGTTAGACCTTAGAAGTCCATATTTCCAGAAGATGCACCCAGAAAATGGAACTACAATACCTTTTTAAGAAGTTAGGCCCTGTAAATTCAGGCATCTCACAACTGTGTGGCTGCCATCGATAATTCTCATAGGAGAAATGTGCGCGCCGCATCATTCGACAAGCCCACATTTTTGACAACCATTGCTTGCACTCTTTACCAGAATACAGCGGCCGCTTAGCATCTGCTACCCACTTCCCCTTTGCATAGTTACAATCTATGAAGTAATAGCAACATAACATGAGGCAAAGGAAAAATAATCTTCAGATTCAACAGATAAACTGTGCACAAGAATGATCAGATTTCATGTTTGCAAAAACACATTATGATCAGCAAAAGAATTGTGGCTTCCAATGCTTGAGGTGAATAAACAAGAATAAAATATCACCCCTTTGTATAGTTACAGTCTTGGATGCAAACAAACATTCTATCATGCAAAGGCAAATTACTAAGGTTTTAGCATGTAAATCAGTAAATGTGGAGAGGCCACATAATTTTTGGTTTGTGTACAAGCATCAAGAAAAATGCGGCTACCAAGGCTTGAGGCAAGCCAGCAAGCATGAAACCAGGGGCGAAGCCACGTTCTTTGTGCCTGGTGTACCGGCACCAGTGTCCAAATGGGTTTTTTCCACTGTTAGTACTAGAATCCACCAGTTGTGCACCTCCTAGGCCAATGAACGTGCACCATGCGGCAAGGCACGGCCTGTCCAACGTGCATCAGACTGATCAGTTTGCAGCCCAGCGAGCAGCAGGAAGCCAGGAGCTCAACAACGGCCACTCCATAATTTTCTTCCTTCCAATTATTTGATCTAGTTCTCTCTTTCTTGTTCCTTCCAATTTTTCTAATAATGAAAATCTGTGGTCTATGGTCTTAATTTCATGAATTTGGCTTGAGTTTATTCAAAACATTATGTTTCCATTATGTCTGTATATGTAGTATATTGATAAAAAATAGTCTTCCAAAATATATTACATCATGTTCTATCTATAGGTAACTCCATCCATTGACAAATACAGTATAAAAGATCTTCAATTTGTCCTGAGTCAAACTACCGTAAATTTGCTCATAAAAAGAACACTGATATTTAGGATATCAAATGAGTGTCGTCACTAGGCCCATTATGAAATAATTTTTGTAGTTTACTTTTTCTATGCATAGGTGTTAATACTCTTCTACTACATCCGTTCCAAATTACTATTCGTTGTTGACTTTTTTCCATGATCTTTGACCATTCGTCTTATTCAAAAAAATTGTCCAAATATACAAACCAATAAGTTATATTTAAAGTATATAGTATATACAATGATAAAGCAAGTCACATACAAAATAAATGATACTTGTGAAATTTTTTGAATAAGACGAATGGTCAAACGTCAAACGAAAAAGTCAACAACGAATAGTAATTTGGAACGGAGGTAGTATTAAATTTGGTAAACTTCGGATAGCCTGACATAGAACAAAATTGGAATACTTTATATTCGTGGTTGGACAGAGTGCCCTTTTATTTGCATACGGAAAGCTGAAATTGAGCTCGTGGACATCACAATTTCATGGATTCAATTTAGCAAATTTCTTTGATGAAGATGTTAGGCATAGAATTTCAGCCGGTTGGCTGAAATGGCGTCAAGCTTCTAGCGTCCTCTGTGATAAGAGGCTACCACAAAAGCTTAAAGGTAAGTTCTACAGGACGGCGATTCGCCCGGCAATGCTATACGGTGCTGAATGTTGGCCTACAAAAAGGCGGCATATACAACAGCTAAGTGTAGCGCAGATGCGTATGTTGCGTTGGTTTTGTGGGCACACAAGAAGGGATACGATACGGAATGAAGATATTCGGGATAGGGTCGGAGTGGCACCAATTGAGGAGAAATTGACTCAACATCGGTTGAGATGGTTTGGACATGTCCAACGGAGGCCTCCTGAGGCGCCGGTGCGTAGTGGGGTTCTACAACGGGTTGATAATGTTAAGAGAGGTAGAGGTCGGCCTAAACTAACTTGGGACGAGTCGGTTAAGAGAGACCTTAAGGAGTGGAATATCTCTAAGGATTTAGTTATGGATAGGAGCACTTGGAGACTAGCAATCAATGTGCCTGAACCGTGATCTTTGCTTCCTTTTCTGTTTTCCCCTAAATCTAAGGTTTTTTTTTTTTGCCTTTTTGGGTTTCACCTCTAGCCTACCCCAACTTGCTTGGGACAAAAGGCTATGTTGTTGTTGTTGTTGTTGTGGATAACCACCTAACTACATTCATTTTCAAGCCTTGTTCAAAATTAACTATTTTTGTTTGATATAGTCTCCACTATCATTTGTGACCCAACTTTAAACCGAGCCTAACAAGGCATGCTGAGGCGAGCTAGATGAAAACTATTTTCATTCAAAACCATCCAATTTTGATTACAAAAAAAAAGTGCAATGAGAGCAATTTGAAACGATCCAGCTCAACAAGATCTTCCTTTGTTAAAGCAAACTTTATCCTTTTTTTGTTTTTTTAAGTATACACATGGATAATCTCTACTACGCTTTTTACAAATATACATGTAAGCATCGGCATATTTTTATCACATGTCAGGGCGTTATAGTTGTGCACCATGGTTGTTTGGGCTCTAGCTTCACCCGTGCATGAAACAACAGTGGAGAAATGACCGACAGAAGTAAGGTAACACATTGCATAAGAAATTACCTTTGTTCACTTTGCCCCTACTTGTGTGCATGTGGCTCCTGGAAGCTGGACCAGAAACCCCAGCTAGGGTCTCTCCATCATCTCCAAGATGTTCCTGCTCCTGCTGCTGCAGGAAGCCTGATGCCAAAGGGGAATACAAACAACAAGTCACAAGACATGGCAGAGTGTATATTTTGAATTGGTAAATAAAGCAGCAAGACAAAAGGTTAGCATGCAGATTTCAGACTACCTTCAGAGAGAACTTTTATTTGCTCCGGTCTTGTGCTGAAGATTGTTAGGACCGGGGCTCCTTCCAGTAACAAAACAATAATCGGCACAGTAAGGAGAAGCACCAGGCCAAAGCATAGCTTGTTGATGAGGAACCTATGCAGACAACCGCCTTTCATCCCGGAAAGGCAGCATAGGACTTATCTGGTTCCTTGATGTTGATCAGATACTGAACTAAAATTCAAGTCCCTGGAGATCAAAAGAGCCGAGAAACCTGCAGAGTTCAGGTCCAAATTCAGAAAATGAGCACTCATTGTTGGAGCTATGCCACATACGAAACCAGGCATCGTGATAGGCAATTTTAAGAAATAAGCAGCATGCTGGAAACAACGTTGCTCTTGATAACTCTAACAAAAATAACTTAAGATACAACACAAAAAGTCTGAGATTCGTATTTCGAAACCATTTAACAAACAGTAACAGTACAGGATTGGCAATATGCAACAGAGATGAAAACAACATGGGGGAAAGACAGCAACTAGCAAGCAGACAAGCACTGAACTAAAAAACGGAAATCTCCTTTCCAACTCCGAGCAATCGCGACACCACGATTCGGAGCACCGAGTGATGTGCTGAGACCGGACAACGCAACCTTGTATGGACAGAGATTGACGACCCATGCGGGCGATGTCGACACCACCCCACTCGTATTCTATACCTCTGAGCGAATTCGCAGACGTATCCCTCCAGAAATCAAACCCGCGCGGGCAGGCACCCGCAAGGCTAGCAATCGATCACGCCTGGCGATCCATCTAATGGCACTCGACCGAGCCGCACCCAGCATTTTAGGGCGCGGACTAGACTAGATCCACCGCAGACAACACACGAACACAGCACGGAGATTGAAACGTACAGGATCCGAGCCTACAAGCTCTTCACTAGGGCGAAGAATCTAAAGCCTGCGGGAGGGGCGAAGCAGAGCATTCGGCGGGCTCACCTGCTCGTCGGGGCGCGGGGGGGGCTCCGAGCACAGCTGCCGCTGCTGCGGGTGGCCGTGGCAGCCTCCGGCGAGGACGCGGGCGGAGAGAGAGGAATGGGGGCGGGGCGGGCACGTGTGCGAAAGCCGCTCCGGAAAGAAAGAGGCGGCGACGGGGGAGGAGAGGAGAACCGACAAGAGACGGCGGTGAGCCGGAGGCAGGGGCGGAGGCAGCCAGGCAGGTGAGGGGGCCCGCGTGCCAGCGACTGATTGGTGTGCGTGTGCCCCCGCCTGCCCGGACCCGTACTCGAACGTGTCGGTGTGTGTCTCACGCGAGCAAACCGGGCTGGACCGCGGGTCCCGGCCAGTTGGGTCGAGCCGGACATGGGTCTGGTGCTGACGAGTAGCGAGACGGGGAGAGGTGAACGGCGCCGGACTTTACTTGCCTTGTGTGCAAGCAAAGAAAGAGAGAATTCGTGTGGGGCCACCGCGGACTTGGTATTTAAATTTATCTCTCAAATTTACTATGTAAAAAGAAGATTTCTCATCACATCAAAAACAAATCGTACAATTTTATTGTGCTTTGCGAGACGAACATTTTAAGCCTAATTAATCAACTTTTAGATAATTTTTCATAAATACAAACGAAATGCTATAGTGACGCAATTATTACGAAGTGACATCAAACACCTAGATTCAACCCCCAATTTCAACGTCTAAACTCCACGTGAGGCCAAGTCCAGCCGCCAAGGAGGAATGTCTCTTCCCTCTCCCTGCGCTCCAACTCCAACCAATAATAATGCTCATGTCAACAAAAGAAACATCGGGCGGCGTTGCCGGCGCATCAAGTCTGCAGGAGCCACTCAGGAATCAGTTCGATTTTCCTGTTGAACTTTGCCGAAAAGAAATTCCCTTCAAATTGGACTTTTTCCGTTTGTCAAGCGACGACAAATGCAAGGAGGGACTATGTGTATGTATCTCTTATGTCTAATTGATTGGGCACGGTCATCATCAAAAGCTTTGGTTGGACCTGACAGCTTTGGCTCCAAACCAAAACATAGTTGTGATTTTGTTCGGCTATCCCAAATTTTGAGACCAAGAAAATTTAAGAGTGGGGAAAAAACAGGCCCAAAGCCGTGGGTCACCCGATTGGCCATAAAGCTCCCCACTGTAATGACTCACTGCCACAGCATAAAAGTGGAATTGGTCACAGAATTGGGTCACCCACTCCTGAAAAACCCTTCTCAAAAGTCAGTGATCTTAATCTTTCAAAAATAAAAGTCAGTGATCTGACCTGGCACTTTACCAACAGCTTTTGCTTGCACACAGTATGGCCGCACCTTGCAACAACAAACCAACAGCTCACAGCAACAAGACAAATGTATGTACTGCATCTGCTGGAATCTGGATCCACATGCCACACCAAAAGATCAGATCCTGTTGCAGTGGAGCCACGACAAACCCGTGGACATTCAGGAGTTAGCTGAGAGCTGTGCCGCTGTTTGCTTTGCTTCACCGGTGAATTCTTCAATCATGGCTAATCACTGTTGGCCGGTTCTAGAAAAGTTGCCGCTGCATTATTGCCCTCCAATCGAAACACTGATGCGCAATGCCACTGCCGCTTTATCACAGAGGGGGGCTTCAGGCATCAGATCATCAGCTCCTGCAGTGTTTATAGTTTGGAATGCACAGTGCAAAGCCACTTGGCATGAGTGAGTATGATGTTTTTCGCTTTTGATGGATTGTGTGATCTGTATATCCTGTAGCCTTATTGGTCATAAACAAGGAAGTTCATTGGTATTGGAGATCCAGGAGTGCAGTTATGAAGATGGGAGAAGAGAGATTAGCAGCTTAAGGATGCCTTAGTTGCCACGGGGTAAATAGGAGCATCTCAAAAAGAAGCAATGCCCACGGTTCAAAAACAGGACACTAGAAAATGACCCAACCTTCAGAATTGAGATTATGCGCTGACAAGAAAAACTAAGTATTACCAGATTCACAAAGGATGTCTGCATATACAGATGGGAACAATGTGACTGCGAGTTCCTCTTGGTCATCAACGAAAAGAATGGCAACAAATTATACACAGCTTTAACCTACTGTATTATCACTTTGTTGTTGAACATGTGAATGCTATTCCTCATATAATATATGCTTAATACTCTTTCCACAATTACACGATCTTTTATATGTGGGGTTACAGCCGCATAATCCCCTGTATCAGTCATCAACAAGTGCTATAGCAATTTCCTTCTCAGAACCGATTTTGATTACCAATGTGCTATAGCTTATTTAAACAAGAGCATATCACCTCCTTTTTCTCAGCTACCAAAAGGTTCTGCAGAGAGTGACAAACCAAGAAAGCTTTGCACCAGATCCCCACATTTGATAGTGAAGCATAAAGAAGAGAACCATAAAGGAGCTAAAGGGTTCCAATAAGTTTGTGCTCAAAGAATATGCTAAGTAGATCCCTTTCCAGTGCGAGCCTACAAAAAGACTAGTTCTCTCCATGTTGATCATCCATTATAACTTGCAGTATCATCACCATCTGAGCTAGCCACTTCTCATGGCATTTGTCTTCGTCTGCTGTTCGTCAATCCACTCCGTGGCCACTGCTTGCTGGCGAAGCCATGGATAATCTTCAACCGCGGGGTGGCCGAGCCTGAAAGCCTACAGCTCAGAGGGCAACCTAGCATCTTTGGCAGAGTGTTGTATGTCTCCTTGTATCAATTATCAATTATACATTTATACTGCAGCTTATCTTGAGCTCATCTACTGTTATCAACTTCTGTATTGGAAAGTAATGACCACTTGTTTGAAGATTCGGCCTGTTATTGTTTCTTTGCTATGTGTGACTCTGTTGCATGCTCGCAATGCTGAGTGCAAAAGCCTATAAGCTACCTTATCGATGCAATAAGCAGTATGTCTATGGGTACATGGAAAGCCCTACGAAAATATGGCAATTCAGGCGAACTATTCCTCCAACTCTTGATTTGCTTCATCTTTACTTTCTGAATTGTATCGAAATCAGGCGATCCCTCATCATGCTACTAAACTAACTTCAAAGAAATGTGAGGAACAGATCAGTACTAATTTAGGCTCTGTCAGTCAGTACCTTACTCTGCATGCCATAGCAGTTAGAATTGAGCACGGGCACTACAGAAGACTTAAAACCATGAATTAATTTTCCAAAAAAAATAGCAGTTAGAATTGAGCACGGGCACTACAGAAGACTTAAAACCATGGATTTTGGAAATCCTAAGAGCAAAAACATATAGGGTTAAATATCACATCCAGCTAGAACTAGCAACTGCTCATTTATTCTCACTAAATTTTCCACTACACAAGTTTGCAATTCACCAACACGAATGAAGAGGAATTTAATCATTCACCCAAAACAGCAACCAAACTGACCTTCCTGACGGGAAGAACACAAATTGGCCTGCCCACTACCCCGCCGGCGCCACCGTATCCTTGGAGAACTGGGAGATGTCGCTGTGCTTGAAAAAATCCTCCCAGTTCCTCCCATCGAATTTCCTGTACTCGACATGCTTCAGGGTGCCGGGGTCGACGCAGGCCACGGTGATGGCCACGCCGTCCGGGTTGGACCTCGGGGAGTAGAAGGAGGTGATGCCGCAGACCTTGCAGAAGGTGTGCTTGGCCGTGTGCGTGCCGAAGGTGTAGGTGGTGATGAAATCCTCGGCGCCGGGCTGCAGCTTGAACTTGGCGGCGGGGACGATGATGTGGGTGTTGCCGCGCATGGAGCAGTCGGAGCAGTTGCAGATCCACGCCACCACGCTCTCCGGGGCCTCGACCTGCCACCGCACGCGCCGGCAGTGGCAGCCGCCGCTGTGGACGACGACCGCGTCAGAGGCCATGAAGATAGGGGAGCCGGAGAGCAGAAGCTCGCGAGCGGAAAATAGACATGAGGTATTCATGTAAAATAAAACATGAGGTATTCATGTAAAATAAAACATGAGGTATTCATGTAAAATAAAACATGAGGTATGATCGACTAGCCACAAAATTTGAACCAGAATTCACCGTTGGAGACGCAACCACACGGAGCCATGAATTTTACTCAACGGCCCGATATATCATTATAATTGAAAATTCAATAAATAAAATTCAAAAAATTGTTTCACAAAAAACTCGCACTTATAATACATGATGAATACACTAAATATTGACAATATAGGTAATTATCATTTCACTAGAAATCATTGTAAGAATCACAATTGTATTACACAAAAGCACGAATAACTAGCAATAGACATGATGATATGGGCTAAAACAATTTCAGCTGGTTTGAGGCGGGCCATGCCCCCATGCCCCCACTCCTACGACATTGCAACCAGACAACAAGCATACGATCTCCTTGTTCTTCTACATCGAGATCTTGTGCGTTGTTACTAAAAAAAGAAAAAATATATCTTGAGCTCCGGCAAAACCACAATGCCTAAGCTTTATCATGAAGGGCAAGCAAGAGTGGAATTTACGTAGTACTCTTGCCCCAACTGTCTACGGCTACTCTTTACATAGATGGTCATATTTTTATACATACCGTTGGAGATGCACGTGCAGCGCACACGCGTTTTCAAAATGTAAAAAGTAAGAATTTTAAATGAGTAATCGGTAACTTAACATCACACACTTAAAAATTATTTAGTTACAAAAAAATTAAGTCTTGCAACAATCAATAGATAATTCCCAAATCTATAATTATAAACCATGCAAATTAGAATTTCCCACCTTGCAAAATTTGGAGGGGAGTCAAGAGAGAAACATAATTTAATGAAAATAAGAGATACATAAAACAATTATCTCATACAATCTTCTCATAGATTATTTTTAAATCTTGTCATGACATCTGCATTCAACCAAGAAACACGATGGTGGCTTCGGATCTTAAGATTGCTCATATGTTTGTAGGAAAACCTAATACAAACAATAACGTGGAGATTGCTTTCGAGACACACCATTCTTAATTTTACATCCAAGTTGCTTATAACCATTGCCCTTCCTGGTTAGGCTTATTTTTTTTCCACATCCTATTCACAAGCTTTAAACATACATATAGGACGTTTAGACTTGCAAATACATGGTCATGGATAAAATCAAGGAAAATTCATAGCTAAACATCTCTATCAACTTTTCCCAACATGTCTGAACTTATTGTCTTATCCAATGTGCAATATCTCTATTGAAACTTCTTTTGAAACTCGATTAGTTTCAGTGGCGAAGCCAGTAGGGGGAGCAACTCCAGCAATAGCTCCTATTTGAGGCTCCTAATTTCTTAAGTAGGGGTTGTTTCTACTTTATGAGGTTCTAAATTTTGCCCACAACTTCAGCAGTAGGGGCTGGAGTTGCTGGGGTCTCTAGCTCCTCTACTGGTGCACAACATATAAAGTCCCCTGTAATTTCTTGCCATGGAAGGAGGGGGAAGAATAAATAGAGAGGGGGAAGGAGAAAAAGAGAGGGAAAGGAGGAAGAAGGGGTGGATCAACCCTTACTTGTTAGCCTAGCTCTGCTACTAGTTAGTTGTATATAATTAGAGACAAAATCATATCTGTTATTTATGGGCTGTTTGAGCCACTATCTATATCAGTTACAATGCGAGTAAATATTGCCAATGGTCGTTTTCTCTTTGTCCTTATTTGGTTGATTCAGCCACTAAGCTACAATGTAAACTCAATTTTGTCTCGATAACCATTTATGATTTTATCTCAACTCTCACTCAAGGTGGATAGCCGTGCCCCTTTAGAGTTTAGCCATGTGACAGTGACACCGTCGAGTTGGTTCGGCGACATCAGAATGGCTCCTCGCCTACTCTACCGCACCACTATCCTTGGTTCGGTGACTTCAGTCTCGTCATCCATCTCATAAACCACACACGGTTTGGACGGCAAAGTTAACAGATAACACGTCCCGTGTTCAAATTAGAAAAGAACAAAAAAGCAGATAGCAGAGGTCGAGAATTTATTTATGCCGGGCACTCTGCACCTCCTGAATCCTGATCGAGCAGTGGCATGGCCACTACTTGGTTTCCGTCTCCGCCTTCCCCTGTGAGAATCCGGCGATGTCGCTGCGCTGGAACCACTCCTCCCAGTTCCTCCCGTCGGCCTTCCGGTACTCGACGTGCCTCAGCGTGCCGGCGTCCACGCAGGCCACCGTGACGGCCACGCCGTCCGGGTTGGACCGCGGCGTGTAGAAGGAGGTGATGCCGCAGGCCTTGCAGAAGGTGTGCCTGGCCGTGTGCGTGCCGAAGGTGTAGGTGGCGATGGACTCCTCGGCGCCGGCCTGCAGCTCGAACCTGGCGGCGGGGACGACGAAGTGGGTGTTCCCGCGCATGGAGCAGTTGGAGCAGTTGCAGGTCCACGCCACCACGCTCGCGGGGGCCTTGACCTGCCACCGCACCCGCCGGCAGTGGCACCCACCGGCGTGCACGACGACGACCTCCTCCTCGGCGGCGGCGGGGGTGTTCATCTCGTGAGGTGTGTGGAAGCGGAACGGGATGGAGTTGTTGAAGCTATCTGTATCTGGTAATCTACCTTCGCTGGAAGAGAAGATTTGGCACGGCTCGTGGAGGAGAGGAGCTGGCCATGGGACTAAGCGTGGAAATCCTTGCAACCTGGGTGGGAGTAGGTAGCCGCCGAGCTAGCGGCTAGCCGGTGCTCTCTGATGTGGTGATGATGCCACGCGTTAGGCGCCGCGAGGGCGGTGGCGAGGAGCGATTGGAGGAGGAAGACGACGGAGGAAGGCGCTTGGAGGTCAACATGCTCGTTGACTGGTTGCCCACTCAGCCCATTAGCTCTCTGTATTGGGCCACAATTCGCACAGAGGGCGCAACCGGCCCAAGCTTGTACGGCCCAATATCCTACGGCAGGGGACGGTGCGCGCCGCCAACGGGCACGCCGGTCTGACTCGCTGTCGCGCCGCGTCCGCCGCCACCGCTCGCCGAACGCCGCGCCGCGCCTGTCCTCGTGCAGGGAAGGAATCTGTCGCACCACTGAAACCCTCTTGAAACCCCACCCGCGGTCCGCGCCGCGGCGCGGGCGGCCGGACATGGCCATCGAGGTCCTCGTGCTAGGTACGCGGCGCCCGCCTCCTCTTGCTTTCGGGCCGCGCTAACGCTTCTCCGGGTGGTTGCAGGGGCGGGGCAGGATGTGGGGGAAGAGCTGCGTGGTGGCGACCATCGGCGGGCCGGCGCGTCATGTTCGACCGCGGCGCGCACTTGTTCTACAGAGGCCGGCGCAGCTACCCGGAGTTCGACTTGGTCCTCGCCGCAACCGGGGCCACCGACTTCACCGCCGCCATCTCCTGCGTCGTCATCACGCATTCGTAAGTGCGGAATTTCCTCTTCCTCTTTTTGTGATTTTTTCTCTCAGCTGCTAAGCTTGCTTCCCCTTTGTGCCTTACTTTACCGAGGTCTGCGGACTGCGGGTACCACGGTCCCATACTCCCATCTACATGACGGTGAGTGTCCATTACTTTGTAATTGTTGTTTGGGTTATAGCTTGGAAAATTCTTATGTAATCTTGGTTTCTTTCAAATAATTGGGATTCACCTTAGATTGAGGGTGCTGGGCTTCATTTTTTTTTGGGGTCAGCGAGCTTGCCAGCTACCAATTGATAATAGTGTAAGCTCAGAAAGTCACTGTGTTAAATGCTGGCTGGTAATTGGTGAAGTCCTTGTGATGGATGTCTTATGTCTTTGTTGCTTATACTTATGGGCTAAGAACCATGGGGGCATTGTGCTTCGACGATTTTGTCAAATTTTACCATGGGAGTTGTCTTTGAGTGATTTCTTTTAAATCGAAGTATCCTTCATATGTTCAGCGTGGTTTATTCTTTGGTCTCTCCTGTTCTTATATCAAGGATTTTTATCTCTTCATGAGTTATCATTCCATAACTTCTTTCATGGTACCTCAAACAGTACCTGACAAAGGCTTTAGCTCCAATGATGCTGGAAGATTATCGGAAAGTAATGTTGGATCAGCAATGGGAGGAAGGACAATATAGTTCTGAGGATATTCTCAAGTGCACGAAGAATGGTAACCTTAAGTAAGCTTCAAATTTCTATCATACACTGGTGCTGGCAAGAAGTATACATGTATGATATTCCTAATCTGGACCTGCAGTTATACCATTGGACCTGAAGCAGACTGTTCAAGTAGATAAGGACCTTGCGATCTGCCTATTATGCCGGGCATGTACGCTTCTTGTACTTTTTTCTTTTTGAGGGTTCATGCCTTTTGTACTTCTTTGTTGTCTCATGTTCTGTTTATTGTCCTTTAGATTATTTGACTAGAAGTTTTGATTAGTCTTGTTGGAGTATGGAGTTGTAATAGGCCCATCTAGGCCTATGTATGGATAACTATATACCCACCCATTAGGGTTGGAGGAATACAAGGAAATTATTCCCAATAGCATGGTATCAGCTAGGCTCCCTTCTCTCCTTCCCTGTAGCGCCGCCGCCGCCGGCACTATGGCCGGCCGGCCGCGCGCCGCCGCCCCTCTCTGCTTTCTTCCCCCCTCTCCTCTCCTATGCCGCCGCCGTCGGGCTCCTCCTCCTCCTCCTCCGCTGCGGATGCGGGCGCGCGCGCGCTGGTCGCGGCAGCCGCGCCAGGGGACGCGGCCGACGACGCGCAGCTCCCGCCCGCCGCAGCTCCTCCTCCTGCGCGCGCGCGGCACCTGCTCCGCCCGCCGCCGCTCCTCCTCTGCCCGCCCCGGCTCCGCCCGCCGCAGCTCCTCCTCCTGCGCGCGCGGCGGCCCCTGCTCCGCCCGCCGCTGCTCCTCCTCCTGCGCGCGCGGCGGCCTCTGCTCCGCCCGCCGCCGCTCCTCCTCCTGCGCGCGCGGCGGCCTCTGCTCCGCCTGCCGCCGCTCCTTCTCCTGCGCACGCGGGTGCGGCCAACGCGGTCGCCTCTGTTGTTGCCCAGACAGGGGTTCTTTCCCCTCATGGAATGGCCTGGGGATGCATCCCTCCGATGTGCCCCTCTCCTCAGCAACCTTCCTCGGCGGGCCGCAGCTTCCCCTCGCAGGTGCACCACCGGCAGCCGCGGCCCTCGCTGCTGCCCTCCTCGCCGCCAAGACGGAGGCTGCCGCTGCCCAGACACGTGCCCGCGAGGCTGCCCTGGCCTGGGAGCGGGAGCAGCTCGCGGCCGATACGCTGGCGCGTCAGGTGGCCGAGGCGGAGCACTTCCTGCTCACATCCATGGGTCAGCAGCCACCGCCTTCTGCTGCTGTTCCCGTGGTCGAGCAGGCAGCTTCTTCCTTTCGCCCGGCGCCGTCCACTGGTTCTCAGCTGGCTCTGACCGACCCTTCGGTCGCCCAGCTGCACAGCCAGGCTTCCGGCGTGCTTCACATCAAGCACCTCGTCCCGGTCGTCCTCGACCCGACGTCCACCTCCTACGCCCGCTGGCGTGATCAGGTCCTCACGCCCTCCGCCGCTACGTCCTCGACGACCACGTCCTCCTCGACACGCCGGTCGAGGCGCGTGACCTGACGTGGCAGCGCCTCGACTGCGTCGTCATGTCCTGGATCAACGGGACCATATCCCTTGATCTCCAGGACCTCGTCAGGACCCGCGACGGCACGGCTCGCCAGGCGTGGCTGGCCCTCGAGGGGCAGTTCCTCGGCAATGCCGAGGCTCGTGCCCTCCAGCTCGACGCGTCCTTCCGGACATTCGAGCAGGGGGACCTGTCGGTGGGCGAGTTCTGCCGGCAGATGAAGACCAAGGCGGACGCTCTCCGCGACCTTGGGCACCCGGTGCCTGAGCCCACCTTGGTGCTCAATGTGCTGCGGGGTCTCAACAGCTCAGACATTAACATTGGCTTCTTGTAACATTAAAGTGGATGCACTAGTACAGTTGGATCGCCTAGTGTTGCCGTTTCAGCACTCATGTGATCACAAGCTCTTTTAAGTGTTTCTATATGGTATTCTTGATATTAATATATATATATATATATATATATATATATATATATATATATATATATATATATATATATATATATATATATATATATATATATATATATATATATATATATATATATATATATATATATATATATATATATATATATATATATATATATATATATATATATATATATATATATATATATATATATATATATATATATATATATATATATATATATATATATATATATATATATATATATATATATATATATATATATATATATATATATATATATATATATATATATATATATATATATATATATATATATATATATATATATATATATATATATATATATATATATATATATATATATATATATATATATATATATATATATATATATATATATATATATATATATATATATATATATATATATATATATATATATATATATATATATATATATATATATATATATATATATATATATATATATATATATATATATATATATATATATATATATATATATATATATATATATATATATATATATATATATATATATATATATATATATATATATATATATATATATATATATATATATATATATATATATATATATATATATATATATATATATATATATATATATATATATATATATATATATATATATATATATATATATATATATATATATATATATATATATATATATATATATATATATATATATATATATATATATATATATATATATATATATATATATATATATATATATATATATATATATATATATATATATATATATATATATATATATATATATATATATATATATATATATATATATATATATATATATATATATATATATATATATATATATATATATATATATATATATATATATATATATATATATATATATATATATATATATATATATATATATATATATATATATATATATATATATATATATATATATATATATATATATATATATATATATATATATATATATATATATATATATATATATATATATATATATATATATATATATATATATATATATATATATATATATATATATATATATATATATATATATATATATATATATATATATATATATATATATATATATATATATATATATATATATATATATATATATATATATATATATATATATATATATATATATATATATATATATATATATATATATATATATATATATATATATATATATATATATATATATATATATATATATATATATATATATATATATATATATATATATATATATATATATATATATATATATATATATATATATATATATATATATATATATATATATATATATATATATATATATATATATATATATATATATATATATATATATATATATATATATATATATATATATATATATATATATATATATATATATATATATATATATATATATATATATATATATATATATATATATATATATATATATATATATATATATATATATATATATATATATATATATATATATATATATATATATATATATATATATATATATATATATATATATATATATATATATATATATATATATATATATATATATATATATATATATATATATATATATATATATATATATATATATATATATATATATATATATATATATATATATATATATATATATATATATATATATATATATATATATATATATATATATATATATATATATATATATATATATATATATATATATATATATATATATATATATATATATATATATATATATATATATATATATATATATATATATATATATATATATATATATATATATATATATATATATATATATATATATATATATATATATATATATATATATATATATATATATATATATATATATATATATATATATATATATATATATATATATATATATATATATATATATATATATATATATATATATATATATATATATATATATATATATATATATATATATATATATATATATATATATATATATATATATATATATATATATATATATATATATATATATATATATATATATATATATATATATATATATATATATATATATATATATATATATATATATATATATATATATATATATATATATATATATATATATATATATATATATATATATATATATATATATATATATATATATATATATATATATATATATATATATATATATATATATATATATATATATATATATATATATATATATATATATATATATATATATATATATATATATATATATATATATATATATATATATATATATATATATATATATATATATATATATATATATATATATATATATATATATATATATATATATATATATATATATATATATATATATATATATATATATATATATATATATATATATATATATATATATATATATATATATATATATATATATATATATATATATATATATATATATATATATATATATATATATATATATATATATATATATATATATATATATATATATATATATATATATATATATATATATATATATATATATATATATATATATATATATATATATATATATATATATATATATATATATATATATATATATATATATATATATATATATATATATATATATATATATATATATATATATATATATATATATATATATATATATATATATATATATATATATATATATATATATATATATATATATATATATATATATATATATATATATATATATATATATATATATATATATATATATATATATATATATATATATATATATATATATATATATATATATATATATATATATATATATATATATATATATATATATATATATATATATATATATATATATATATATATATATATATATATATATATATATATATATATATATATATATATATATATATATATATATATATATATATATATATATATATATATATATATATATATATATATATATATATATATATATATATATATATATATATATATATATATATATATATATATATATATATATATATATATATATATATATATATATATATATATATATATATATATATATATATATATATATATATATATATATATATATATATATATATATATATATATATATATATATATATATATATATATATATATATATATATATATATATATATATATATATATATATATATATATATATATATATATATATATATATATATATATATATATATATATATATATATATATATATATATATATATATATATATATATATATATATATATATATATATATATATATATATATATATATATATATATATATATATATATATATATATATATATATATATATATATATATATATATATATATATATATATATATATATATATATATATATATATATATATATATATATATATATATATATATATATATATATATATATATATATATATATATATATATATATATATATATATATATATATATATATATATATATATATATATATATATATATATATATATATATATATATATATATATATATATATATATATATATATATATATATATATATATATATATATATATATATATATATATATATATATATATATATATATATATATATATATATATATATATATATATATATATATATATATATATATATATATATATATATATATATATATATATATATATATATATATATATATATATATATATATATATATATATATATATATATATATATATATATATATATATATATATATATATATATATATATATATATATATATATATATATATATATATATATATATATATATATATATATATATATATATATATATATATATATATATATATATATATATATATATATATATATATATATATATATATATATATATATATATATATATATATATATATATATATATATATATATATATATATATATATATATATATATATATATATATATATATATATATATATATATATATATATATATATATATATATATATATATATATATATATATATATATATATATATATATATATATATATATATATGTGCTTGCATTATCCATATATGCGTTACATAGATATGTAAATTTGTTCCTGCCATCGCTTTTGCAAATCTCTTAACCAATGCCTTGTTGAATGTCAGGTATGATCTTGCTCGTTTGATCATTGGAAGCGAAGGAACTTTGGGTGTAATTACAGAAGTAACTCTACGACTTCAGAAGCTTCCATCTCACTCTGTGGTGAGTATCTTTGATTCAGTTAATACCAAACTCACTGTTTTGCTAACTTGTTTGTACTGGCTTGAATATCAACATACTGCTCTGTGTAGGAACCCTTAATGTATATTGTTGTTTGTTTTTGAAAACTTCTTATTCTTTCTAAAGGGGTACCCCTTCATGTTATGACACACCACTGTTGTCTTTGTTGGAGTATGGAGTTGTAATAGGCCCATCTAGGCCCATGTATGGATAACTATATACCCACCCATTAGGGTTGGAGGAATACAAGGAAATTATTCCCAATAGCAAGTCTCCTACTTTCTAATCTTGTAAAATCGTCAATCCAAATTCAAGTTCCTAGGGGTTGCCATGATTTATGCAAAAGTTGGAGGTGCTGCTATGGTCTACACTGGTACAATATGACACCAGATAGACATCTTGGTGCAGCGCAGATTGATCGTCTGAAATTGGACCTTTTGATAACAGAGTATTGTCCAACCTACAATGATAAGCATATTTTCCTATTTGTTGGTTTCCACATAGGGCTTTTAATCAAGTATTGCGAATTGTGCTGCACTTTCTTATATATTAGCACCACATGAGAGGTTTTTTTAGTTTTTTAGTTTTTTTTTAGTTTTTGTGTGTGTGGTTGCTTTGTTGATATCATATCATGGGAACAGATATCCAGACTAGTATCCATCTGTGGACCATTGCCTGCTCCGTGTTGTTAACCAGATTGTTCACCTGGAAATCATTGGGAATATAGCTGCAATACCTATGTATTACTTATTTACTTATTATGTTATTGAATTTAGTTTCTGATGTTAAAATAGAATATGATGATTTACATTTGTTCTATGGTGTAAGTTGTGGTAGTATCTCAATGTTTTTAATCATGTTAATGGAATTAAGAGCACAATTGTTGTGGGTTCTTTTTTGTGTATACTATTAAGTATCAAGTTGCAATTTTCATTCTGCAGGTCCACTTATGCTAAAACTACACGTGACTCGTGGCGTGCCCGAGAGAGGGAATTCTTACAAGCGGTATGTAAACCTGACTTCCCATTCTGCCAATACCACTTGGTTTCCTAGATTTTGGTTGCATTTGTTGTTTTTATTAACTTTGCTATTCCCTAGTCTCGCTAACTGTTGTGTAGATTTTTTGCATGCTTAGTACTTTTATTCTAGCACAATACCATCCAACAATTTAATTTTCACCAAATAATCAAATATTGAGTGCAACTTGCCAAGTGTGGGTTGCCTCATTCGGCTGTGCCCTCGCTGTGACCAGGCTGAAGAATCAATTCAGCATGTCTGCCCGTCAAGTTTGGACAGAAATCTTACAGAAATGGGCTGGTTGTCATAGCACCACAACCATCGGTGACCTGATTTTTCTGGTTGGTGGTGTTTGGCTCTTAAAATATCCCTAAGGAATTGCGCACGGATTCAATGTTGGTTATCCTGGTTGCCTGGGAGCTCTGGAAACACCGAAGTGGGTGCATTTTCAATGCACTAATTTTAATGTTACTGTGGTTCTGCACTTCTGCAATTAGTAGCACATGAGATCATCCTATTGTGCTCAGCTGGAGCCCATGCAGTCCATGAGTTTTTGTCAAGGTCATTTAACCTGTGTGCTTAGGTCATTTAAATTTTCTGAGAGTTGCACGTTGTAACTGCTTATATGGGTGTGAGCGTTCATGTTTTTCTTTTGGAAGGGGTCCTTGTGACCCTTTCTTTGTATTTTATTCGCTCTTCTGAATGAAATGAAATCCAGCTCTCGTGTTTTCGAGAAAAAAATAAGTGCAACTTGTGGCTGTCATAGGCTGCATCTTTGTTTTTTATTCTGACACTTCAAGCCACAAAATATTCATCTTGACTGTACCAAAAGTTATTCTGCGAGTTTGTGCATCATATAAAATTTGTCTACACTACTTTACTTTCATCCCTTAACTGTGTGTTTTCTGTAGGTCCATAAATGTGTTTCTGGAGGCGGTAAAGTTTTAATTCCATCATTTGCTTTTGGAAGAGCTCAGGTACTGTAGTTATCTCTCCATCAGCTAGCATTCAGTCCGCACACCGACTCCAAAGGGATCATGGACCTGATAGAATTCCTTTCACCCAAGCATGTAATTCTCATTCATGGTGAAAAGCCTTTGATGGCTTTCCTGAAGCAGGGTTGAATCTGAATTGGGGATGCCGTGCTTTCACCCAGCTAACAACGACTCAATCTCCATTCCAACAACTCAGTACCATAAAATGAGTGCCACGGAAACGTTCATTACAAGCTGCGCCAATGAGCAAACTGAAGACAGTCTGTGAAAGCGGAAGGTAATTTGTCAAAGCAATATGTTAGATGCTGGTGACGATCTAAAGCTAGCTGAGGGCATCCTCCTATGGAGAAGAACAATGCTCTGAAGATTCTGTGCGAGGATGAGCTTATTCAGGCGCCTAGGCATGGAGCGGCATCTTGTCCAGTATGAACCAATGGTCTCCTCCATAGCAGCCAGTGAGTTGGAATTGCAGCAGCCAGCTAGCCGAGGCGGGGGCTGCAGCTGATTTAGGGAGTGAAGCAGAATGAGTGAAATTGTACATGCTGAAATTCTGGCCATATTTTTTCTTTTCTTTTTTTCTGGAAATGATCAGACCATTGTACAGAGCTTAAGTTTGTATAGTGAAAATACACATTGTACTAATACGATTCCCGACAACCTGAAGCCCGGACGCTAGAATTTTAGACAGGTAACTTAATCCCTCGTGTACTAATCATGTCTTCTTGAGGCTCTCAGGTGGTGGCAACCCAAACAACACAAATACGATTCTGTGGTTGGTCAGATTGATTCAATGCAGTGTAGGAAAGCATTTGCAATAGCTCTACACAAACTTGCAACAACCTCTAAAATTATTTTGACGATATGAGGGACTAGGCAACAAACACCTACGGAGTATCTTACATCTTAGCTCCCTACCATCCTATTCAGCAGAGTTATGCCTATGATCTCCTGCCACCACAGGAAACGAGAGCAGAACATATCGCCGCCTAGTTTGAATGAAGTTCTTCCTCCTATCATTAACATATGACGTTTTGGACAGACAAAATGACCAGACAGTATGATCGATCAAAGCACCAGCCAGTCATCGGATCCTACTTTAAATTCAAGTCTTAGGCCAGTCTCAGTGGGAGTTTCATGGACAATAAATTGATTGCCATATCAGCATTTTTGATGATGTGGCACTGTATTAATGAAGAGAAAAGTAAAATGAGTTTCATGGTGATGAAACTCCATGTACACAGTTACCTAGACAGCCTGTGTCTTGCATGTGACATAGGAAACAACAATTGATGAAATTATGCATTGAGAGGAAGGTGTTTCATCCTAGTTTCAAACACTTTTAGATGATGTGTCACTCTAGGTAGTTGTGTCCATGAAACTTCTATTGAGACCGGCCACTTATCTCTTGCCACACTGAAGAACAGTTTCACCCTGGCATCATATCAGAGACAATGTCACATTGACTCAAGACTACTGCTACATACTGTGTACCATTGACCGGTATACTGCTTTCCACCGCCCCAGTGCGTGGCGTTTCAGAGCTTGGAATCACAGGTGTTGTCGCCTTAGACTTGGAGCTTGAAATCTCAGGTGTTTCTGTCCGAGTGGCCGCAGCAACCAAATAGCTGCGCCTCAGATCACAAATCAGCCGATCTCTCTCCAGCACAAGCTCTGAAACATTGGCCAGTAGGTGTCTTAGTAACGGGAACAAACCTGTCTCTGTATCAAGGAGATCGCACTACAAGAAAACTCAACATCCGCACCCCTTAAATGCCTCGGTACATTTTGGACCCGGTGCTAAAGGTGTATTAGCACCGGGTCCAAAATGTACCGAGGCATTTAAGGGGTGCGGATGTTGAGTTTTCTTATAGTGACGTACCATGCCATGCATATCCCTCGATCGGTGTCGAATCTGATTTCGCTCCCAGCTATTCGTAGGATGCTAAAGCTGCCACCCTTTGGCCTCGGAAAGACAGCACCGGTTGGGATACCCGGTGCTAAATCCGGTTCCCAACCGGTGCCAAAGCCACTTATTCTGGTAGTGTATGGTGTTTTATTTACTTGTTGTACAGCGCAAGCCTTCAAGAAAACCGCATGGCCGTCGTGGGTAGCGGCTCCTTTGAGCCTTGCATCAACAAGCGTGCTTATCAGCCCAGTAATCAGCGTCGATTGACCGAAGACTATGTCTAATGCCTTCTCTCCGGCAGGTGTCTTTAAACCCGCAAGATGGTTCACCAATGATAGGCTCCCACTCTGAATCTCACCCAGAATATTCAGACCAGTCAATGCTTTCACGGGCACGGGGCATTGTGGGACGCAAGGAGCATCAGGCGGTGCCTGGGATGAGCCGACAGACTCGCCGGAAGAAGACGCCGACGAACCTGAGCCCTTAGTCCTCAGCCTCTTCTTACATCTCTCCCATCTTTCGTCGTCGGTCCCCATGATCTTTCTCTCCTCCCTAAGCTGCGACGGAGCACGGATAAAATCGTATGCGGGCCATGCGGCGGCTGCAGCCGTGATTGGTTATTAGCGGCGTGATACGACAATACGATTGACTCGAGGGCTACGCCTCTTGGGCTGGGCCGCCAAAAGGCCTTGTGACATTGTGACTCTTGTCAGCCCGATTGCGTCTCTCGGCTCGGACTCGACGCGCGTTCGCCGGGCTTCATGCACCCCATGTCTGGCAGTAACCTGGCCCACGGCCGTGCATGCTGCGGAAAAAAAATTCGGTGCAGGAGTGCTGCACAACGCGGCCTGTGCTGCCCTGCCTCCGATGCGAGCCACCTGTCCATCTAGCGGATCTGATCCTCCTCCCTTCGGCTCCACGGCTCGGGCTCGGCTGAGCCCAGAGGTGCCGCTCGGTATTTTCTTTTTCCGCCGCCGCCCTCTGCTTCATCCATTGGGGATCGAGCCTCCATTGATTTCACTACGACTCTACGAGAACGGAGACTTCCATAGTCCCATGCCGATTTGTCAATCAAGTTACGGTCTCCAGTTCGCTTGTAGGACGACTCCCCTGCGGCCTGCCTCCAGGATATCCAACTCGGTAATTGCTGGCATCTGCGCCGCCGCGATGTCTACCCGGCCATTGCTGCCGTCCACCCTCAACAATGAGCCGATCAGACCATGCTTATGTTCTGGTTCATCCTCATTGATCAATAGACCACACAATCTTTTGGTGATTTACAATGATACAACAAGATGTTTCATCCATATAGATAGCGCTCTTTTCATGAATGATTTGTGCTCTCAAATTATACCAGGAAATATCTATTATTCCTGATCCTGGCACTAGAACTCTAGAAGTGCTAACTTAAGAAGGCTAAAATTGACACTACTGTACCCAAACTGAATACATACACTACTGTACCCAAACTGAAAATTGAAGGTTGCAGTGACTTCCTTGACAACTGAAATTTACAAAGTCTTCCATGAGAACCCCCTTGTAAAAGCAAGACTACCTAATACCAATCAATCGATGAACATACATCATGCTGGATTGTTTTTCTGGGCTCTCTGTGGTTGCAAATCATCAGCACCACGTATACCAACGATTGAAAAGAAGGCGCGGTGAATTCGATTAGAATTAGAGAACTTGCGGCTGGAGCGCGGCAGCGGCGACAGTGAAAGGACGGAGCCGCGTTGTGGCCTCAGCCGAGCCGTGTTTATGATTTGTAGACAACAGACGGCCTGTTCGTTTGGCAGTGGCAGGCTGGCAGCCGCCGGCGTGCACGACGACCTCCTCCTCGGCGGCGGGGGTGCTCATCTCGTGTCCTCGTGAGGTGAGGAATTGAAGCGGCACGGGAGGGCGGTGGTTGGTTTGGTACCCGGCCGGCCGGCTCGCGCTCCTCTGGTAATGTATCCTCGGTTGAAGAGAGGATTTTTGGCACGGCTCGTGGAGGAGAGGAGCGGGCCATGGGACTAAGCGTGGAAATCCTTGCGACCTGGGTGGGAGTAGGTAGCCGCCGAGCTAGCGGCTAGCCGGTGCTCTGATGCGGTGATGATGCCACGCGTTAGGCGCCGCGAGGGCGGTGGCCAGGAGCGATGGGAGGGAGGAGGACGACGACGGAGGAAGACGCTTGGAGGCCCATATGGCCGTTGACTGTTTACTCAGTCAGCCCATTAGCTCCCTGTATTGGGCCACGATTCGCACAGAGGGCGCAACCGGCCCAAGATTATACGGCACAACAACCTACAGCAGGGGACGGCGCGAGGCGGCCGCACCCCACGCCGCCAACGGGGGCACGCCGGTCGGACTCGTTCTCGCGCCGCGTCCGCCGTAATCGACTCGCCGCCGCTCGCCGAACGCCGCGCCTGTCCTCGTGCAGGGAAGGAACCTGTCGCTCCGCTCCTCTCAAAACCCCACCCACGGTCCGAGCCGCGGCGGGGGGCGGCCGGCCGGCCATGGCCATCGATGTCCTCGTGCTAGGTACGCGGCGCCCGCCTCCTCTTGCTTATCGATTCGGGCCGCACTGACGCTTGTACGGGTGGTTGTAGGGGCGGGGCAGGAGGTGGGGAAGAGCTGCGTGGTGGTGACCATCGGCGGGAAGCGCGTCATGTTCGACTGCGGCATGCACATGGGCTACCACGACCGCCGCCACTACCCGGACTTCGCCCGCGCCCTCGCCGCCTGGGGCGCGCCCGACTTCACCAGCGCCCTCTCCTGCGTCGTCGTCACGCACTTGTTCGTACTATGCGGATAAACATTTTAGCTTTCCTCTTTATTTTCCCTGGTGATTTTCTTCAGCTTCTCGCTCGATTGGTTACGGACTGAACTGAAGAAGCTTCCGCTGTGCAGCCACCTGGATCATATCGGGGCGCTTCCCTACTTCACTGAGGTCTGCGGGTACCACGGCCCAATCTACATGACGGTGAGCTCTGATGAACATTTCATTATTGTTTGGGCTATGCTGTGGCAATTATATTTGTTTCAAGTAAATTGAGTCTGAAGTTGGATGGGTTCGTTGATATTTGGATTGTACTGCTTCTAAGCTAGGAAGTACTGCTAGTTGCTTGCTAAACTCATGATACTGTGGTCAACTCCAAATTTCCAATGTACAAAAATGTACTGCTTGATTATGAATCTCAAATCATTTCTGTTTGTATTCCATCCATGTCAATTGGGATTTCGGTAAAATTTGATGATTTTGCCATGCTTGAGTTGAGTAGGTACAGTTAATGATTGCATTATTAGATCATATGCTTGGGTCATTGTCTTCCTTGGTCTCCCCTGTTCTTAATTTCTTATATGAAGCATCCGTATCTGATGATGATTGATGTTGACCCCATAATTTCTGTCATGGTACCTCAAGCAGTATCCTACAAAGGCTTTAGCTCCATTTATGCTGGAGGATTATCGGAAAGTGACGATGGATCGAAGAGGGGAGGAAGAGCAGTATAGCTATGAAGATATTCTTAGGTGTATGAAGAAAGGTAACCGTAGTCAAGTTTGCAACCTCTATTACTTGATGCTGGTACAAAAGTATACCTTATATCATAATTCTCTTTTGCTTGACATACTTTATCTTTCACCTTTCAGTCATACCATTGGACCTGAAGCAGACTGTTCAAGTAGATAAAGACCTTGCAATTCGTGCCTATTATGCTGGACATGTACATTCTTTATACTTTTTAGTAGTTCCACATTATGTTGCGTATTCTAGTAATTCTTTGGAGTGAAGTATTGATTTAGTTCTCTGCTTTCTAATCTAGTAAAACCATCATTCCAATCTCAAGGTTCTAGGGGCTGCCATGATTTATGCAAAAGTTGGAGATGCTGCTATGGTCTACACCGGAGATTACAATATGACACCAGATAGACATCTTGGGGCTGCACAAATTGATCATCTGAAGTTGGATCTCTTGATAACAGAGTATAGTCCAACCTTCAATTATAGACATGTTTTTTTTTTCTTTTCCCTATTTGGTGGTTGCCTTTACTTGGATTTTTAACCAAGTGTTGTTCTGCATTTTTCTGCATTACACCCATAGGCTCTTTCTTATGTCTTCCCATCATATTGGCAAGGGGGTATGTTTTACTTATTTGACTTTCTTGTGTGAATGCCTTTATCAATACCAGGTCTTCTCAACATTTTCTAGACTAGTAACCACTATGGATTTGTTGCTTGGCTCCTTTTGTTAGCCTATGTGTTCACCTGAACAGCATTTGTGATAATCTGTGAATTATCTATTAGTTATTTATTACGTAATATGTTGTTGAATGTAGTTTTTGATGCTACAATAGAGTACATTTTTTTTTTCAACGAACAATAGAGTACACTGAACCTGCAGTTGTTTTAGGGTTGTGGTGGCGTCTTAATGTTTACTGTATAACCAAATTAAAAGTTTTTTCGCCCTTGTACATCATGAAGCAGTAAATAGCATTTTTCTTTATGCAGGTCCACGTATGCTAAAACTATACGTGACTCGAAGCATGCCCGAGAGAGGGAGTTCTTAAAAGCGGTATGAACAACTGAGCTTCTATGCTACCAATATAGAGATTTTGTAATTTTAGTTGTATGTGTAGCAATAATTGCTTTTCCAATGGCCGACTATTCAATTTTTGGAATGTGCTTAGATTCTTCTAGCACAACGCAATCCAGGAATTGGTTCGAATTTTTTAATCCTACGACCATGGTTTTTGAGGCGTTATGGTGTCCTGTGGTGTTGGGGGCACGTCTAGATTTTTTTCCACAACGGGCGAACCCGAATTTCATTTCCAATATTGGTCACGAAATTACAAAATAGATTCCCCTCTAAACCAAAGTTCCAGCAAAACAGACTTACAGACACTGACAATGTTTCTGCACAGAGGGTAGAGCATTGACAACCAAACTTTTCACACCCCTCTCAGACTGAGCATTTTAGGACCTGACATGACCTACAAACCCAAAACTACACCACTCCCCTTGCAGCCGCTGGACAAAGTACAGAACATTTACAACCATCACCATAGAAAGAATACAGGCTATTATCATAGATCACTTAGTCGACAACTTCACTCAACATTACTGAATCAACACCACGCCAATGTCATCACGATCAGCTTCCTTCGGATGAAAATGCAGTGCTGCCGCCTTTAGAGCTTCTGCACCTGTCTCCAGCACCAATTTGTCTTCACCTGTGTGTAGTCCTGACCAATATGAGATAAAAGAAGCAATGTAAATTATCTCAGCGGGTGATCTCACCAACTTATTCTCAAAACATACTTTGTTTCTAGATTTCCAAACAGCCCAAACAATAGCAGCCAAACCAACCATCCAGATATTCTTTCTATGTGGTAAACATAGTTTAACCCAGACCCAATATTGATCAAAAGACATAGGTCTACAATCAGCCCCTATAGTCCAAGCCACCAGGCTCCATACATATCTTGATATTGAGCACATCTGGATGACATCTAGGCAACAAGGTGTAAGTGTGTAACTAGGACCTTGTGGTATCCTGTGGCATTACGGGCACTCTGGATGCCTTGGAAACGCCCTAAAAACCATGCCTATGATCTTTGGCCGAAAAAATATTCATTCAGACTGCATTAAGTCAAAATCCTATGCACTGTACATATGTTGAATTTCAAGGCTTAACCGAGTATATGTTTTCCCAAGGTGCATAAATGTGTTTCTGGAGGGGGTAAAGTTCTGATTCCGACATTTGCTCTAGGAAGAGCCCAGGTACTGCAGCTCTCTCTTAATTCAACTTTATGAGACAGAGTGATAATTAATTATTGCCACTAATTTTCTTAAACGAGCAAGTTCCTCTGAGAAAAGTGCTGTCCCTGGGGCACACTGTTCAAATTCAGGAATCAGCAGTGACACTTTCCTGTTGTGTATTTCAGGAGCTATGTATGTTACTAGATGACTATTGGGAGAGGATGAACTTGAAGATTCCTATTTACTTCTCAGCTGGTATGTGTAGTTTCTTGAAAGTTGAAGCCTTATTCTGCTTTTTTTATTATTTGTTTCTTCTGAAGTTGTGTTTGTTGATATATCCTATAGGTTTAACCATTCAAGCTAACATGTACTACAAGATGCTTATTGGGTGGACTAGCCAAAAGATCAAGGATAGCCATGCAGTGCATAACCCATTTGACTTCAAGCATGGTATTGTTGGGTTCTTCAAGCAAAAAGTACCCATTTTTAGTCAATCATGATACCGGGAATATATGTTTCTATTTCACTTTGTTGTATGTTAAAATAGGACTTAGGAGATATTCTGTCTTTTTGTTTGTACCTCTTATATCAGAATAACAGAGATGTCTTTTTTTTTCATTTCAGTTTGCCACTTTGAGCGTTCATTCATCAACAACCCTGGTCCCTGTGTACTTTTTGCAACACCTGGTATGATTAGTGGTGGATTTTCCCTTGAAGCGTTTAAGAAATGGGCGCCGTCAGAGAAGAATCTGGTTACACTTCCAGGGTATACCCATACCTTTCTTGTTTTCAATATTTTTTCTAGTATTGTATATATATTTTATTCATACTGGCAACCTTTACCTTAGATGCCACCTTTTTTATTTCCCTATGCAGATATTGTGTTTCTGGAACTGTTGGTCATAAGTTGATGTCGGGGAAACCTACAAAGATTGATTTGGACAAGGACACCCATATTGATGTCAGATGTCAGGTTGCTTTTCACCTCACTTCATATGGTTCAGAAAATTGTACAATTTTAATAAAATAATAATGTGAGGTGTTAGAAAATGGTTAAGCAGAAGTAAATCTTTTAATAACTAATGTTTGTCTTATTGTCTTATTTACCTAACACCTATATGTTGTTGAAGTTGCTTTTAAGTTCAATCCATTATTATCAACCCATCCACTGGTCATTGTTTTGCCTATGATGAACTACTACTAGTCACTAAAGGCCTGTATGGTTGAACTCTTGAAAACGAATGATATCAAGGAACTGCAGTTTCAGAGATCAGAGACATGCAATACCATGGTTTAGAGAAAAGGTCCTTAGTGGACCATGTTTTTCAAAACTATAGAATTTGTTGCATATAAACACCTGTTAGCTTTTGGAAAGTGAAGTATTTTGCAAAACCGTAGCATTTCCTCAGAACTCCGAAAAAAATTTGTATCCAAACAGGCCCTAAGCCATTCGTTAAGTAGTATATCCTGATGTCAACATAATGGCTTTACAGAGGAAACCATAGTCTAGGTATTGGATCTTTTCTTATGTCATTCAACATGTTAGAAGTCTGATACGAATGCTGCTGTCACTCTGTTCCTAATTTCTTACACTTCCATTTTGTCTCTTTTGGCATGCTTAATTTACTTGAACTTGATAATTAACCCCTGCTGTCCTTTTTAGTTCAGAGATGCTATACCCTCACACTGAATTTTTTTTTCTGCCCTTAATTTGTGCACCAGATCCATCAGCTAGCATTCAGTCCTCACACAGACTCCAAAGGGATCATGGATCTGACAGAATTTCTTTCACCCAAACATGTAATTCTTGTCCATGGTGAAAAGCCTCAGATGGCTTACTTGAAGGAAAAGATCGAATCCGAATTGGGAATGCCATGTTTTTACCCAGCTAACAATGAGTCTGTCTCCATTCCGACAACCCAGAATATCAGAATGACTTCCACCGAAAGGTTCATTTCAAGCTGTGCTGTTGAGCAAGGTAAACAGAGTCTGCGAAAGCGGAACCTGATTTGCAGTACTGGTATGTCAGAAGTCAATGGCAGTGACCAGGAGGCCGCGGAGGGTGTTCTTCTGATGGAGAAACACAAGGCTCCAAAGATTTTGAGTGAGGATGAGCTTCTCCAGGTGCTGGGCATGGAGCGGCATATTGTCCAGTTTGAAGCAATGAGCTCCTCCAGAATTGAAGCGGCTGTTGCATCAGAGTTGAAGCGTGCCGAGGCAGCTGATTCAGGTAGTGAGGAAAAATGAGTGAAACTGTACATGCTGTAATTTGCTCATTATTCTTCGGCCTTTTCTTTCCAAGAAATGCTCGAGATGTCACCCGATTTAGGTACCCAGGGGAAACGAGTAAAACTGTACATGCTGTAATATGCTCATTATTCTTTAGCCTTTTCTTTCCCGGATCGAGATGCTCGCGATGTTTTACACTGCTTATCTATGAGATGCCTTTAAGGTCATTGGGAGATATATCAATACCCTGTTCGCTTGGCTTATCAGTCACGAGCCAGCAGTGCTTTTCTCTCAGCAAAAACCAGCATCAGCCACCAACCAGCCAGCAGTGTTTTTTTCTTAGCAAAAACCAGCACCAGCCAGCCGAACAGGTTTAGAGTGAAAGAGTGAAGGATAACAGAATGATGACAGTTCTATTCAAGTACAAGCCTATATCTATAGGCAATGAGTGCACACCTGATTTGCATGAGTGATGTAAGTGACACACGCCGGTCAAGGCCTAAAGCTAGGGGAATCAGGAGGATCCAGTGCATGCGCACTACGGGAATCAAGATGATCTGGTGCATGCGCTCATGTGGAGAGGTGGACATGCACCGGATCCTCGAAGCTTTAGGCCTTGACCAGCGCGTATCCTCCTAATTCCCGATGCTTTAGGCCTTGACCAACGCGTGTCACGTTACACCGCTCACGTAAAACATGTGTGTACTCGCTTCCTATATATATAGGCTTGTACTTGATCCACCATTGCGGCGCTCAACAGCACTTCCACCGCCGTCATCATCTCTGCAACTGCTTCGGCCATGGCGTCCACCGCCGCCACCTCATCTTTATCATCCAATGCCGCTCAAGGCGTCACCATCCAAGGGGCTGATCCCGTTCACCCTTGACATGCAATCTACAGTACATGTTATCGGCGTTGGAAGAATCTCTTCCGGATCGTTCTTGGGCGCTTCAACCTCACCATACACATCAACTTTGACACGGTGCACTCCACCTATCCGGCCTGGGTCCAAGATGACCTCACCGTCGTCATGTGGCTTCATGTGACCCTCGGCGACGACCCCATGGACATGGTCATGTCCGATAACCCGACGGCCCGCTCCGTCTGGACCAAGATCGAGGGCTTCTCAATGCCAACATGCCCAGCCAGGCGGAGCTTCATGCTTTTGAGCAAGGTGACTTGTCTGTTTCCGATTATTGTCAAACTCAAGATGCTTGCCAATTTCCTCGTTGACTATGATGTGCCGGTGAACGGGCACACGGCGTAGACTTGGCTTGCGAGCGCTCCTCACGAAGGAGATGATCCCGAGCCTCGATGAAGGCCGGGAACCGGGGAAGGGTGGGGAGAATCGTCTTCAAGGTGCCGAAGCGCTTATCGAGGCCGCTGATCAGTTGATGAACGAGGGTGCGCTCGTTCTCCGGCGCGTCGCAGCCAATGGCGGAATTGGCAAGCATCTTGAGTCTATGACAATAATTAGAAACAGACTAGTCACCTTGCTCAAAAGCATGAAGCTCTGCTTTAGCACGGCTTGTTGGCGTTGAAGAAGCCTTCGATCTTGGTCCAGACGGAGCGGGCCGTCGAATTATCGGACATGACCATGTCCATGAGGTCGTCGCCGAGGGTTGCATGAAGCCACATGACGACGGTGAGGTCAGCTTGAACCCAGGCCAGATTGGTGGAGTACACCGTGTCGGATTCGATGTGCGAGGTGAGGTTGAAGTGCCCAAGAACGACCCGGAAGAGATTCTTCCAACGCCGATAACATGTACTGTAGATTGCATGTCAAGGGTGAACGGGATCAGCCCCTTGGATGGTGACGCCTTGAGCGGCATTGGATGATAAAGATGAGGTGGCGGCGGTGGACGCCATGGCCGAAGCAGTTGCAGAGATGATGACGGCGGTGGAAGTGCTGTTGAGCGCCGCCATGGTGGAGAAGTGGACTTGGCTGGTTGTGTCGCTCATGGCGGAAAAAAGGAAAGAAGTTGGGATAGGCTCAGGATTAGTAGGCTCTGATTATCATGAAGGATAATAAAATGCGACCGTTCAATTTATCAAGTGACACATGACAACGTGAAACACGCTGGTCAAGGCCTAAAGCTACGGGAATCAGGAGGATCCGGTTCATGCGCTCATGCAGAAAGGTGGACCGAAGGAATAGCTCTCCAACAAAGAGGCACACTGCAACACCAAATTATAATTGGAGTAGTAATAAGCTTTGGTAATTCCGTAGGTATAATTTTGTGGTGCCGCATGAAATCCCATGTATTATCCTTAGAATTAAATGGCCAAATCTTTGCCCTTAAGCCTTCTTGATACATCTTTTTTTATGGTTCACCGGGAGGGAGGAGCACTCCCCCATCTGAATGAATTGGCCCTAGCTAGGCAAGAGGTTTCACATTCCCCCTCCCTCCTCCCATCTCCCATTTCCTCCTATATCTCCATAAACCTTAGCGCCGCCGGCCCATCTCCCTCCCTCCTTCCATCTCGCCGTCGTCGGAGCTGGCCTGCCGGAAGCCCGGGCGATAGGGGAGGGCGGCGGCATGGCAGAATTGTCCGCATCGGGCCGCTCTTGCTTGTATGTGTAGCGATGGTGGTGTGGATTGTTGCAGTGGCGGCGGAGGTGGCCTGTTGCGGGCGCCGGGGGCCGAGTGGCCGGCGGCGGCGTCCTACAACGGGCTCGCACAGTATGGGGTCTGCGGCGGCGATGGCGGCCTGCTATGGAGGCGAAGGCGGCCTGCAATAGGCTCGCACGGGCGTAGGGTCTACGGCGACGGCGGTGGTGACGACGGTGGTCTTCAGGGGCGGCGCGCGGGTGAGGGCCTGTGGTGGTCATGACAGGATTAGAGTCGCCAATGGCCGCGTCGGGCTTGGTCGCCGGCAAATGTGGCAAGGTTGTGGCCGCGGGGCACCTTGACTTCGCTCAGGTCCTGTCCCCCACACTTCAGAGCGACGACGGTGGCCAGCCGCGGTCCACAGCCACACGCCCAGGGGCCTAGGTGGCTCCTGGTGGCGGCTGTTGTGGCCGGCTGACAATGGATCCGGCCCCGCCATGACCGCTACGCGCTTAGGGAACTGGGTGGCTTCTTGCAGTAGTTCTTTTTAGATCAAAGGAAGAATTGTATTATATCAAAGTCGAGTACATCGTTAAGTTACAAGCACTCTCAATATACTCACACTCTAAGCAGCTCCAAATCTCAATTCCAAACCTATGTAAAAAAGCAACTAGAAGGCCGCACAGGCATACGCTCAGCAAACAGGCTGAGAACAATCGCCCAAAGAATGACGACCAACATCCCTGTAGGCTGGAACGAGCACAATCTTCTTCTTCCTTCTTGCGTCTTTCTTCTTCATCTTTCTGCCACCGATGAGGAAGATAGACTGATCCCAATCTATCCGACCCAAAACTGATCGACGCCAGTTCGGGGGACAGATCTATTCTCCCAAGCCTTTCACCGTGGTTGGATCTAACCACGACAAAACGGAGAAGTGGCTGGAGAAAATTATTCCACGACGACGGCACCATCTCCGCCTCGATGTCGCCATCCGGAAACCTAAATCGCCATGTCGTCTCCCGAAGAAAGTTGCCGATGTCGTAGATGCCGCCACTTCCTTCGTCGGAGCCGCCATGGAGAAACACAAACCACCCTGTCTCGTCGCCGTTGCCGGAGAGGAGGAGGAGGAAACAAATCTCCCATACCACGAACTGCGGCATGGAGAAACCCTAACCCTAACCTAGACTCGATCTATTAAAGACTATTAGGAGAGATGGATC